>JAOWBN010003932.1:0-11266 GCA_028565015.1 Pinguicula moranensis | reverse complement strand
ATGCATATTGGGTCGCAACGGAAACGGTCTCTTTGTATAATTACAAGGGTAAGGCCGCGTACATCTGACCCCCCAGATCCCAACTTAGTTGGGAATATATTGGGTACGTTGTGGATTGTGGATGTTCTTTTGATTTATATAAGTCAACTTATATTGGTGAGGGTTCAATAGCCACTCCCCATTACATTATTTTTGACACTAAATTCTGACCGTCGATCTGATTAGAAATCAACGGTCAGGATATTTTAGAATTGTTAGAATTCTCTAATTGCTCGCTATATCTGGGAGATTTCTCCTCCGACGGCCTCCTTCCACGACTCCTTCTGCGAAATTCTCCGGCCAAAGAGATCCTCCTCTCTCTGCCAGAGCTTCAGGAGGAGAAGAAGGCCGGGGCTCTGGGAGATCTCCGCCAGTAGGTGGTGGCATATGGATGAAAAAGTTTTCTCAGCCGCGACGATTAGATTCTGCCGGTGCCCTTCATCGTCGGCCGGGATTTCGACGACATGAGCATCTTTGTATTCCTCCATTGTTGAAGAATTTTGCGAGCTAATCAGAGAAAATGAATAGATATAGCGAGCAACTAGACATCGGTGGTGGGTCATCTCCGGGTGTCGTCGTTGATTGGCTTGCGACCCTCTTAATCGCCGCCATCAGCGAATTAGACACCGGTGGTGAGTCATCTCCGGCAGACTTGGAGACGGAGACCCGATCAAGAGCCACCCCGACGCCGAGCTCCAGAGCCCGTAACTGGAGGCGGGGAGAGTACGCGATGCTTCTCGACCGCGTGCAGGCCTCCCGGATAGTGGATGACGGTAGAGCAATTTTCTAAAATATCCTGGCCTTCGATTTCGAATCAGATCAACGGCAAGGATTTAATGTCATAACTAATGTCATAGGGAGTGGCTATTGAATCTCCCCCATTTATATGAGCAAACTTTTACAAATTAAAATATATTACTAAAATAAAGGTAAAATCTGAATCCGAACCAAAATTAAACCCGACCAAACTCAAACTTGATCTTGAAGACCCGAACTTAAATGGGTATGACTATCATTTTTTAAAATCAAACTAGATTAAAATCTGAACAAAATAATCGAACAGACTGAAGGTTGTCTGTTTCCTAGATCCACAATCCACAACGTACCTAGTATATTCCCAATTAAGTTGGGGTCTTGGGGGTCAGATGTACGCGGCCTTACCTTTGTAATTATACAAAAATGCCATTTCCGTTGCGACCCAATATGTATTGCGTCATTTGAAAATTTAGATATAATATAACTTTTCGGGTTCCTTTCAATTATTTATAAAAAATAAAAATAAAATGGCAATTTAAAATTTGAGAAGCGTTAGAAGAGGTAGGAGGAAAAAACAATTTTTATTTAATAACAAACTATAAAATAATCACTTGAAATTTTTTTAACAGGCCATCAATAATCTCACAATTAAGAAATATAACTAGCATGTCTGTATGCAAGAGAGAGAGACTATGATTCTACGGAGCTTCTACTGCCACATGGCTCTGTATTATGGACTTCTGTTTCATAACTTTGCTGATCAATGCTCGGGGATTCTGCCATTTCTTCAATCAAATTTCTGTAATTATTGTTTGCCGGTATTTTCTGATGAATCAAATGTTTTTCGGCTGAGGTAGAAATGTTGGTTTGATTTCGTTGGGAGTGGATTTTTCTATGTCATAATTTCCTTGTCACGGTGAGAAACATGAATGATGTCTTAGGGCAGGTTGCGGTGGTTCTTGAAAAACCGTGTTCATAGCGAAGCAGATTGGATTTTAATTGTATTTGATGTTATTGCAAGATATATCCAGGCCTTCTCCATTTCGCTTATAGAACTTGTGACAATTTTGCCACATTTTTGTGTTCCTCTTGTGCGAATATTGCGTTCCTCTTCCTTGTCATTATGCATCATGGACATACAATTCTCATAGCGGGCTCACTGCCAAATGTGAATTATGGTGTGCATTGGGATGGGATGTTTTATTTGATTAGCAAGTTGGTTTGAAGCAACTCAATTTTAGGATTCAGGTTCATGCTTGATTGAACAGTTGTAGCAATTGCATTTAGCGTACTTTACTCTGAGTGGAAAGTCAATCATGGGGCAGCTCTGTCGTTGATATAGAGTTGATATGATGAAAGTTTACTCTTCATGGCTGCTTTTAGCATACTGGGCTTGTTGGAGAATTTATTTGAGAATTTGGTTTGCTACATTTCCATTGGAAATGGTTTATCTGTTTGCTCGACTAGCTTATCTTCCTAATTGAAGTTTTACCATCATCCTCTCCTGAATCTCCATGCTTGGATCTAGAAATGGATGTTGGAGTTGGAAGGAAGTAAGATTATGAGAGGGAAACAAAGGCTGTTAAGTTAATGGATGAATGGAATAGGACGGTTTCTGATGTGCTCGGCTTATTCAAATCGTGGATCCCATGGCGATCTGAGCCTGCACATGTCTCACGGGATTTTTGGATGCCTGATCAGAGCTGCAGGGTGTGCTATGAATGTGATTCACAATTCACCTTGTTTAACCGTAGGCACCATTGTCGACATTGCGGCCGGATATTTTGTGCCAATTGTACCTCACATTGGGTACCTACGGAGCCTAGTGAGCCAAAGGCATCCCCAGAAGAGGGGGATAAGATTAGGGTCTGTAATTACTGTTTCAAGCTGTGGGAACAACGTCTAATGGTGCCCCTTCTTAATGGGATCCAGGCTGCTGACCTGGATGCCAGCAGTACTTCAATCTCTGTAACCAGTTTCCTGAGCACCAGGTCTAGTATTGCGTGTGGCAGTAGTGGTGTTACTTATGCAATGCTGCCACCGCAGTCTGCTGGTTTCACCCAACATCAATCAGCGGTTATGGAATCAGCTGTGGAAAGAGAAAGTGCGGAAGCAATAGTTACCAATGATCATCTTGTGGGCATAGGAGAGCCAACTTGGTCTCAACACCGTGTATTTTGCCAAAACAGGTTCCTAATTGAAACTTCCATTTTGATTCTTTGAACTTACAGAATTTTAGTTCCTGGTTATCTAAGTTATTGTGATTAATTGGAAGAATTTTTCATAGTGTGGTTTAAGTTGATCAGAATTGATGATGACTTTTTTCTGTTGAAGTATATCGAAATTTTATAGCTAAGTTTTAGATCTGAAAAATAAGCAGCTGTATCAAAGAAGGTCATGTTGAATTGACATCCTTGGAGCTAAGTTCGATAATGATTTCTGATCTGCTATTGTTTTAAAATAGTATTTTTTTTTCTTCTTAAATTCTGCGCATCTAGAATATAATCCGTAAATGTGACAGTCACATGTTGTCCACACAGGAGCGATGATGAGGATGAAGAATTTGAAACACCTCACTTTTCACAGGTCAATGGCTACTACGACCAATCCCAATTTGATGATACCAACACTGACTATAAGTTACATAAAGTTTACCCGGATGGAGATGCTGCTGACACAAAAAGTATAAGTAGCTCTCCAGTAAGGAATAGTTTTGACTCCCAGGTATCTGAAGAAATCCAGCAGACAGCAAGTGAAGGAGTCAAACACGATATCAGTGATGAATGCGAGCCGCCTTCTTCTTTATATGTGGCTGGAGATGTCAATGCTGAACCCATGGACTTTGAGAACAATGGAGTTCTCTGGCTCCCTCCTGAACCAGAAGATGAAGAGGATGAAAGGGAAGCTCTTTTATTTGAGGAGGAGGAGGAAGAGGGGAATGCTGCTGGGGAATGGGGAGGCTTGCACCATTCAAGAAGCTTTGGGAGTGGGGAGTCCCGAAGTAAGGATAAATCAACTGAGGAACACAAAATTGCCTTGAAGAATGTTGTCAGTGGTCATTTTCGGGCTTTGGTCGCTCAGCTATTGCAAGTGGAAAATCTTCTTGATGATGACGAAAATGAAAATGGGAGTTGGTTAGAAATAATTACAGCACTTTCATGGGAGGCAGCTACTTTGTTAAAGCCAGACACAAGCAAGGGGGGGCAAATGGACCCTGCAGGGTACGTAAAAGTAAAGTGTCTTGCTTCAGGGCTTCGAAATGCCAGGTAATTGCTTAAATAACTGATCTTATTTTACATTTATAACATTAGGCTATCTTTCCTGCATGTGACCAGTTCACTCTTAGCAGTTTAGTTGTCAAAGGAATTGTCTGCAAGAAAAATGTGGCTCATCGACGGATGACGTCGAAGATAGAGAAACCTAGATTGCTGATCCTTGGAGGGGCCCTTGAATACCAGAGGGTTTCTAATGCTCTTTCAAGCTTCGATACTCTGTTGCAACAGGTTGCCGTTATTGACATTTTTTATCGTCTAGGCGGATCAGCAATTCCTTATTAGTTTAGAACCTACTGTCTCATAGTTAAGAACTAGCGTTCTGATCTCTGTCATTTTTATTGTGAATTTATTTTTCAGGAGATGGATCATCTTAAGATGGCTGTTGCAAAGATTGATGCACATAATCCTCACATTCTTCTAGTGGAAAAATCTGTTTCGCGTTATGCACAGGAGTACCTTCTTGCGAAGGACATAACACTAGTTTTAAATATCAAAAAGCCACTTTTAGAGCGTATAGCCCGCTGCACTGGCACCCAAATTGTTCCTTCAGTTGATCACCTATCATCAACTAAATTAGGATATTGCGATATGTTTCATGTTGAAAGGGTTTTAGAAGAGCACGGTGCAGCTGGTCAGGCTGGAAAAAAGCTGGGCAAGACACTTATGTACTTTGAAGGTTGTCCAAAACCACTAGGCTGCACGGTAGGTCGGTCATGATCTATAATACGATTACCAATGGACATAATATGCTCAAAAACAGCACACTTTAAGGTTTATATGCCATAGTAAATGCCACATTGAGATTATAAAGATTTGAATAGCTTAGTTTCAATAAATTCTAAATCTTCGTAAAAAGATGTCTTAAATGTTTCTAAGTGTTTCAAGAATATGTTGTTGGAAAATCTAATATATTGCGTTTAATAACTTTGTGCTTATAAAAATGATTTCTCAGCTTTGTTGGTCTAACGTTTTGGTATATGTTGATTGCTTCAGATATTACTTAGAGGTGCCCATGGTGATGAGCTGAAGAAAGTAAAACATGTAGTACAATATGGAATCTTTGCAGCTTATCACTTGGCTCTGGAAACTTCTTTTCTTGCTGATGAAGGTGCCTCTCTACCGGAACTTCCATTGAACTCCCCAATTACAGTGGCACTTCCTGATAAGCCATCCATCATTGACCGTTCCATCTCAACTATACCTAGTTACTTCGTCCCAGCAAGCAAAGAAGCTCCTTGGTCTCAAACTGTTGGTGAACCCCTGAGAGCGAGTACTGTACCCACCTCGGATCTAATTAAGATAGCATTTGCATCTACCCAGAGGAGCCTCGGGACTTGCAATGTTTCTGGCTCCGTCAGTTCCTTATACCCAGGAAACCTTAGCCCGCATTATGTGAAAGGTTCTCCACTTTCTTCCGTGGAGGAGACCTCGCTGCATCCTTCCTCAGAAGATAGAGGCCATGGAGAGTTGGGCTTTTCTAAAGATTCTGAATCACATAGAGTTGCTGTTACACGAGATACCCACATTACAGGTGATTTTGGAGATGGGAATGCTGAAAATATTCTAACCGGGGACAGTTGTGACAATAGAAATTTTTCAGATCCACCATCCCTGCAACTTGATGGAAAAGAAAATCTTGAGGAACAGCCTGCTCTTAAAGAAGATTTTCCACCTCCTGCAGACCATCAGAGCATCCTAGTCTCCTTGTCATCAAGATGTGTGTGGAAGGGCACCATCTGCGAAATACCAAATCTTTTTCGTATCAAATATTACAGTAAAAATGACAAGCCACTAGGTCGTTTTCTCCGCGATCATTTGTTTGATCAGGTACTCTCATGCACTCTCTAGCATTCTCTCCTTAAACAGACTTTGTAGTGATGAATGTGGATGAGATTTTTGTAGGCCATAAAGGCGCTGAAAGGATCTAAATTTTATGACAGAATTATACGTGCAGCTCATGTGAGATGCCTGCTGAAGCTCATGTTCAGTGTTATACTCATCGACAAGATACCCTTACAATTTCAGTCAAGAAACTGTCTGAAGTTCTTTTACCCGGTGAAAGGGATGGAAAGATTTGGATGTGGCACCGGTGCTTGAGGTGTCCAAGAACTAATGGATTCCCTCCAGCTACTAGTAGAGTTGTGATGTCTGATGCTGCATGGGGATTATCCTTTGGAAAGTTTTTGGAGCTTAGCTTTTCAAACAATGCCGCTGCTAGCAGAGTTGCAAGCTGTGGCCACTCTTTACATAGAGACTGTCTTCGATTTTATGGGTACAATACTTTCCTCGATCTCTTTTCTTGTCATAATATATAGCAGTTGTGTCCTACGAGAAAGTGGGTGATTAATGACCTATGATTTAGATACTTTTATGTCATGCACAAAATTGATAAATGATGAATAAACTATCTGCATTTGAACTGCAGATGGTATTTCAATACCTCTTTGATTCATTTCGCCAGTTTCATAATGTTTGGTTGCATGCAGATTTGGGAAAATGGTTGCATGCTTCCGTTATGCAGCAATTGATGTTTTCTCAGTGCACCTACCGCTCCCAAAACTTGATTTCAACTGTGAAAGTCAGGAGTGGATAGAAAGAGAACTAAATGAGGTGAATGAGTATGTTTTGTTTTAGTACATCCTTTTCAATTCACATCGAAGTCATAGACGCCTCTGTCTCTGTCTCTGTCTCACAGGTGACTGGTCGAGCTGAACTTTTGTTTTCCGAAATCCTTAATTCACTTCTTCTCGTGGAAAAACAATCTAGTTCAGGTCTTCGTGACAGCACCATGAATATTCGTGATCCTAGAAGCCAGATAACAGTTCTAGAGGGAATGTTGCAAGATGAGAAATCACAATTTGAGGTCTGAAGGGGGATCATGGGTTTTAAGTTTTATTTAACTTATTTATGGATATTTTAAGTTTATGAAGGAAAAGGGCATTAGATTTATTTCGTGAAAAACACTTTGCTTGAAATGATGTTTTGGTGTAACTTCAGTTGGAAAACTATGCTGAAAGTATCACAACACATCACAACTTATACAGTATATTCTTAACTAAGTTTGAGTCTGGGGGTCAAAAGTATGCATCCTTACCCTTGTAATTATATATGAAGATTGTTTCTGTTTGCAACCCAATATGCAATGCGTCATTTTATGTATTGAGTTCCAACAATTTCACAAATAGAAACATTGGAATTTAATAAAGTCATTTTGATATAGTCCATTATTAGCACAAAGCTAAAAAAATTGTCAATAATGACTCACAAAGTATCCCATTTACTATGCCTTTGTTAATCAGTTTTTATAATTTGGCAGGTATGGCTCCGGCAGATTGTTGACAAAGATGCAAATAAAGGTCAAGCTGTAGTTGATATCCTTGAACTTTATCGACTACGACGCGAGTTATTCTTTCTATCTTATGTATGGGATCACCGCCTGAGATGTGCAGCTCTTTCAGATGCTAATGATCAATCTAACGATGCAGAGATTACTAGTACTGAAAAGATTCTCGATACCAATGTCCCAATTAATATGGGCATACCTTTGAGCGCTTCAGAATCTGATGATGCAGATGCAAAACCTCAGCAACCTGATAATGGAGTAATAGACATGCTCAGAAAATGTGCTGATGTGATCCATTTAAGAACCGATCTATATGTTAACATCGGACATGGAAACCAAACTCCACTTGTACTGTCTAGTGGGATGAAGGCCACAGATGAATCTGATCCTCTGGTATCCGGCGTTACCGTTCGTAGAGCCCTCTCTGATGGTCAATCGCCAATCTGCTTATCAGATACCCTTGATGCAGCATGGACTGGTGAGTCTCATCCTGGGTTAGGGACCCCCAAGAACAACTGTTCATCTGAATCAGTTGAAGCAGATACTTCCTCTACGGTTGGAGAATCTAACAAGTTGGATGTGGAAGAACACAAACAGGACCTTAGCATGTCTAAGGTGTCTCAATCTCTTTCCTTGTTCTCTACCAAAAGTTCTGATAGTGTAGAAGAGCCTGCCAGTTGGTTGAGCACACCTTTCTTGAGTTTCTACCGGTCCTACAAGAACTTTTTAGGGACTCCACAGAAGTTGGACAAAATCAGTGAATATGATCCAGTGTACATCTCATCCTTTCGGGAGTCTGAGCTCCAAAGTGGGGCCTGTTGGAGCCTACCTGTTGGAGTTAATGGGACTACTGTTCCAGTATACGAAGATGAGCCCACAAGTATTATATCTTACACACTACTTTCACCAGATTACGTTGCCCAATTGTCTGATGAGACTGACAGACCAAAGGACACTATAGAGTCGATGGTTTCTATGCAATCACTTGATGTCGGGGCTTTTCAGTCATTTCACTCTTTGGAAGAAACGATGCTGGAATCTTACAGAAATCTTGGTTCAGGGGATGAGAGCATGGCATCTTCAATGAGTCCTCATAGTTCTTTGACTTCGGAGTCGGTCTCACACGTAAAATCTTTGGATGCTAGGGTGTCTTTTCTGGTTGATGGATCCCTTGGAAAGGCCAAATACACTGTTACTTGTTATCATGCTAACTGCTTCAAGGCCTTGAGGGAGATATGCTGTCCATCTGAGGTGGATTACATCAAATCACTTAGCAGGTGTAAGAAGTGGGGAGCCCAAGGTGGCAAGAGCAATGTCTTTTTTGCAAAAACTCTGGATGATCGGTTTATTGTGAAGCAAGTGACAAAAACCGAACTTGAATCATTCGTCAAGTTTGCTCCTTATTATTTCAAATATCTTACTGAATCAATTCACTCAAGAAGTCCAACATGTCTAGCAAAGATCCTTGGCATCTATCAGGTACATCTTACAAAATTATTCATTGTGGACACTCGCTATTTGCATAAACTATCTGACAGGGGCAGTAATGAGGTTGCTCTATATATTCTTGTATTTGTGAACCATGGTGGCATCTGGTCTTATATCATACTACAGCTAAAAGATCAATGTGATATTTGGGGGAGGGTTGGAGTTCGTATCTTTTCTAGGTCGCCATAGAATAATTTTGTAGATCATAGCAAGTAATACTTCTTATTTTGAGAAGGTTGCGTCCAAACAAGTTAAAGGAGGGAAGGAAACAAAAATGGACTTGCTAGTTATGGAGAATCTTCTCTTCAGAAGAAATGTGACACGGCTTTATGATCTTAAAGGATCATCCAGATCACGGTACAATCCAGATTCTTCAGGAAGCAATAAAGTTCTGTTGGACCAAAACCTGATTGAGACAATGCCCACTTCTCCAATATTTGTTGGAGACAAAGCAAAGAAACTAATAGAAAGAGCAGTCTGGAACGACACTGCTTTTCTTGCTGTAAGTTTGCATCTTCTCTTTTTATCATCAAGGAATTTCAAACCACCACCAGTTAAATCGTTGGAACATTTTCTCTGCAGTCTATAGATGTCATGGATTACTCACTATTGGTTGGGGTCGATGAAGATAAGCACGAACTCGTTCTTGGGATCATCGATTTCATGAGGCAATATACATGGGACAAGCACTTGGAGACTTGGGTTAAGGCGTCAGGTATCCTCGGAGGACCCAAGAACGTCTCACCAACTGTCATATCTCCAAAGCAATATAAGAGAAGATTCCGAAAAGCAATGAGTACCTATTTTTTTAAAGTCCTAGATCAATGGTCTGCTCCTCCCACAACAGTTGCCAGCCAGCCGCCCACGGAGTTGTCTGAGGAGAACTCCCAGAACCCTCTGGGTACGACCTACGAGTAAAACCTGGTAAACTGATATATTCAGAACCTAGAACTTGGATGTTTCCATCCTCAGCTCTCCCTGTTGTCTATAGATTAGGAAACCAGTTCCTTTAGACTTACGTTCAGAAGGAGCATATATGATTGTTTTTCAGGAAAAGTGCCCCTAAAAGAAACAACACAAATTTAAGCATAGGTCGTGCCAGATTTCTGGTATAAACATATTGGATGACCTACGCAGAAGTATTTTTTTTGTTCCTCTGTACACTAGTTAGTCGTCATCACCTTTTCCCTTCTTTTGTAATTGGAAGAAGCCAGTTTTGTTGAATATGAAATAGTCACTGGGGCAATTTTTTTACAGAAGAAGTATTGCAATATATAGTCCAATATTTTTTACAGAAGAAGTTGATCATGCCCCCTTTTCATTTATTTTTCTTTCATTCCTTGTAATTCACATGGATTATAAAAGCAAAAGCTTTGGTTTGATGTACATTCAGCATCTAAGTCAGAATTCTGTTTTTGGTTACATTTTGCATAGAGAATCTCAGACATATTTCTCATTTTCTTCCCCTGAAACAAAGCAAAGAGAGAAGAAGTATCATGAAGTCAACTGGATGTACTTGAACATGTTGACTCCATCCATCATATTTGAAATCCTTTTGCCCTAAAAGCCTTTCCCTCTGTATTCCCAAGTTCATCCTCACCAGTCACTTGAACCCAACATCGTCGTAGCAGACGGACTATATCGACATTCAATCGGCTATAACTGTTGCTGCTCATAGAAACAAGTACTTATCTATAGTCAACAACGGTGTAAGAACTGGACTTGTCATGCATGAAAGAAGCACATCTTACATCCTACTCAACTGCTCAATGAGATCAAATTACAGAGCTATGGCTGAATCACAGCCCTGTTTAAGAGAAGTGAATCATCGTACCTCGTACTACATCTTGATGTTTGGTGTCCAAAGCGAGGACCCTCGTCATATCCCTCACATGTTATCTCCCCATCTTCATCTCTATAGCAAACAATACCAGCTGATAGATCTTCGAAAACCTGCCACAAAAATCACACAACAGCAGCAACTTATCAGGAAAAATCAACCTCCCAAAAACTTGTCCTAATGTAAATCAACTTTACTACCTTCTTTCTGAGATCAGATGATCTCACAGCAAGATCAACTGATATATCACGTTTGCTGGCAGATATCACCAATCTACTGCTCTTCACCCCTTTAACTGAAACATGGCTCAGAGTCAGACAAGAAGGAGATGAATAAATGCACAACTTCAGAGCCATTTTCTGATGAAAATGATTGATTTGGAGTTGAAGTTTTCGGGTATCAGCGTATTAAAAAGTATTAAGAAAGATTAAGGGGCGTGGGGCTCCATTCAGCTTATCTTCTGATAAGATGTGAAGAAGCTGACTCATCCTTAATTTTAAATTAAACTCATCAACTTCCTTAATT
>JAOWBN010003921.1:0-11267 GCA_028565015.1 Pinguicula moranensis | reverse complement strand
AAATTTGGCTTATCAAAAAAAAACTTTATATAAATTTAAAAATTATTATATAACTTTATACTTTATATAAATTTTTTTTATTTTATATAACTTATAAATTTTATTAAATAAAAATTATATATAATTCTATTTTTTTTTTTATAACTTAATGAATTTGATAACTTAAAAATTTATAAAAATTATAATTTTTTTAATAAATTTATAAATTTATATATCACTAAACTTAATTATAAACATAACGGAATGACTAACACTAATAATTTTCATACAAAAATATTTGAAATAATATTTCTTTGGTATACGAAAAAAATAAAAAAATGTTTGAAAATAAAAAAATTAATACAAATTGGAGGGTCAAAACCGACAATTCAACCATGTCGGCACCGTACTAAAACAAAAAAAATAGAGGGTGGCACATAGGGTCGAATCAGTTAACCGGGCCCACACGGTTAAGGGCCCGAGTCAAGAAATCTGGACCTGGACCCGCCGGGCCGGGCCGGGCCGGGTACCCTTGGATTTCTCAGGAATTGAATTGACCCGCGAGCGACGTGGGTCAAAAGAGCCAAGTTGTATGCGGTCACCGTTCCAACACTGATCAACTGTGATCCGCACTAGATTGGTGTTTTGACACGAAGAATGGTTTCTTGAGCTTTCGATGAGTTATTTATTCTGAGGTTGCATTTTTCCTCCATTGTTTGACATTGCCTCTATGTATATGTTAGATATTCTCTTCCTTAATGAAGTGTAATTATTACAAGGATCGTTTTTCGTTGTTGATTTCATTCAAAATTGCCTCCCCGACACCATTCCCGACGTTCTGGATCGATCGCGGTTCTCATAGAATCAACTTCGTGCTCGGCATGCTAATAATTACTTACACTATGTTATCAAACATGTTGAAAATACTTTGTTTTGATTAGGGTGCGAATAGAATTAGCTTGAATGAGTACAACATGAGGAAGAAAATATATCCAAAAAAGTTTTTTTTGCTTAGTGTATATATCCAAACCTTAGTAAATTTTTTTATGAAAAATAATAATAATAAATCCTTAAAGCTTCCGTACCTATCAGTGGCGAACAACCGTATGTGAGGGTCTCTCCCGGGCCTAGATCTGCTCGCTGAGCTGACATATCTTGACCTAAGCGGGAACCAATTCGGTGGGCCCATCCCAAGTTCCCTATTTTGTGAGACCATCACAATAGTACTCCTCCAACGGAATAATTTGTCTGACGTCATGCCGCAATCACCGACATGGCCGCACGTGGCGGCGGGGTCCTCCTTAAACAATCCATAATTTCCTCAAGGGTTTGAACCCCGCGCTGTTCGTCATGGAGGCGCTTTTCTTGGACAACAATCAAATGAGCGGCGGCGTTCCGAAGGAGTACATGGAGAGTGTAGATGTAATTAGAATGGATCTAATATTTAGACTAAATACGAACGAATCATACCTTTAATGCGAAAGCGTATAGAAACGAAATATTCCGGTTGATTATATCACAAATACGAATAGGAGTCTACCAAAGTCTCATTATAATCCACGACACGAACCATGAGTCTAATTTTTCTCGGATCTGGGTTATCAAATTAGGTATTTTTCCATGTGCCATAAATTAAGTCGGTCCCACTGAGACTCAAGTTTTCTCGAATTTGGGTTATCAAATTAATTAATCCTAATTAATTCATCTTGACCCGATGTTAATCCGTTCGCAAAATTAATTGCGTCTCACATAATTAATTCTTTATACTTCAGTTTGTCAAATGGAGCGACCCAGTAAGATCCATATCCATATCGATAATAAATTAATCTCATTAATTTATAAGTCACTTAATATCCTTTAATTAATGTTAAGCGTAGGAATGTGTTATCCTTGACTATTAATTAATTTCTTGATCTTCAGTACATAATTATTAATATGTGATTATCCCATAATAAAAAATGCATGCATAACAATTATTACTGGATCAAGGGGCCCAGGTATATTAATAATCTCATACAGGATGAGACGGACAAAAGTATCATCTTGATAATCCATAACTTCCACAATAAGTCATGCATATTCAAAAAACTTACCTTTATAACTCCTCGATTAAAAGAAGCGTTTAATAACCTCACATAATACACATTCATCACTCAGAATTATGAATATCTCAGATAACTGAATTAATATTATATGACTTTGCTGATGGCACAAATACAATCCATACAACAAGTCAATATGGGTCAAGTCCAATACTTATGTATCCCGTACATTCATATTTCACATGATTAAATAGATACACCGTATTAATGATCTATGAAACATGTTCATACATTAATCCACATGCTAGTCCATATAGTCATCTAGTTGTTCCTTTGCTAATAACTTAAGACTGGGGACTAATTTAGAGTCTTAATTATAATTCATGGAGTTCCACAATTCGAGTCCTCAACTCAAATGATTCACAATATATACAAAACTCAAGGAACAAAATGATATAGATCATTCAGTATACATGAAACCAACAAGTGCACCATCAACTGCTTGGTGCTCTAGGTCACTAACCGATAACTTCGTAGGTTGGTAAGGTTTTTGTTGGTTCTTCCATGGCTATATGCTCAAGAACGTCTTTTCTCGTGCAAAAAATATTGAATCTTCCTGGACCAAATGTTATAGTTCAATCCAGTTAACTTATCACTCGAAGACAACTCATTTATCATACTAGGGGGTTCTATTTCTGTAGGTATATTAGGCACAATTTTAAAATTATATTTTCTGTGACGAATTTTGGATTATGTTATACATGTAAAAATTTCGCTAAACTCAAAATCATCACGTTCTTCATAACCCAAAATTTCTAGGAAAATCTAAATTTCATGTTTTAAAACAAATTCAGGCAAAAATACATCGTAACACATACAACCAAATGGATTGGCACATGTAATTATTAATTGTAACAATTTGGTGATTTTCATTGTAGAGCATTTTTGTTTTAATTTTATTTGTTCTAGCCAAAATAATTGGCACAAATAAATTGTTATCGTATAACAATTCAATTTTTTTTAACATGTAGTTAAAGATTTTTTTTGAAATTATCAAAAAAAAATTAAATTTGTTCATATGGGATCCTTAACCGATTCGGTAAGTACCCAGGTAGCTGATCTCGTACTATGATTCCGGTGATCAGCTGCCTAGACAATGCTACCATTCTTCGTGAAGGGTCTAGATGCCTGGTAGAAGCATAAAGGTCTCACTTAACAACCAACCCTAGACAACCCTTCACAAGCACGATTAATGCAAATTTATTTTGAAATCTGAAATAATGATGGTAATAAGATTTTGATTACCATCATTTAATTATTAACACATAGTTAATAAAATTAGAAACATATTCTCTAATAAAATTATTTCCTAATTCACATAAGCATACTTTGAATTACAATTGCACTTAGCATATTATATCTAATCATGCATACTAAGAATTAAATTGCATTAAGCAAATTTAATTAATTCCTAATCATGCATGCTAATAATTAAATTGCACTAATAAAATTAACTTAATCATGTATGCTAAGAATTAAAAATTTAATTGCACTTAGCAAATAAAAATAAATAATTATTAATCATGCATACTAGATAATATATTTAACAAAAAAATGAAATTAAATAAATATAGACATGCTTATATCCTTAAAACTCATTTACAGAATTTTAACACAGTTAAAATATTCAGAATAACTAACAAAATCTGAAACAAAATAATTAATACATAATTATCACCAATAAATATAATTAAAAATTAAAATATTAACACATAGTTAATATAAATAATTTGAATAAAACCAATCACAACACTTTTAATTGGATAAACAAATATTATTTATCAACAAGACAATTATAACTTAAATAATTATCACCAAGATAATTATAACTTAAATAATTATCACCAAGATAATACTAAAATAATTATCACCAAGATAATACTAAGATAATTCTTCAAATAATCATTTGTTGATTAAACAGATTAATAAATAATTACTAGAGCATAATAAAAAACGAACAGATCGGATTAGTTACAGGATTAATTGCAAAACAAAATGAACATAATCAGATATAGGAACCTGACCCTAATACCACTGTAGATGTAACTAGAACGGATCTAATAGTTAAACTAAATACGAACAAATAGTACCTTTAATGTGGAAGCGTTTATAACCGTAATATTTTGGTTGATTATATCATGAATACGACTAGGAGTCTACCAGAGTCTCATTATAATCAACGAAGACAAACCAGGAGTCAACCAGAGTCTCTTCGTAATCCACATACTTAGATCTTCTCCTTCACAGTTGATAATGCAGCAATTTTGGAGAAACTGTATATATTTTTCTAGGTTTCAACACATGAGAATAAGAATTATAGAGTAAGTTAATAGGCGTACTGATACTTCCTATTTCTATAGGGAAAGATTGGAGTCCAACCCTAATTATGGTGGAAAAATCCTACCATAATAAGGACTCTCAATATTAGATAATTAACAAATAATTACTATAATTAATTCAATTAGACTAAGAACATATTTTGTCTAACAGAGAGCATTAAGGTTGGGATGATGAAGACGCTCTACCAACAACATATTTACATCACAAGGTTCCCAATGGAGGTGAGGTCCGTGCTACCGAAGACGGCGATAGTGTGCATATCTTATAATTGTATTTGGGCGTCGCCGGTGGGACTGGCATCGTGCCCCACCAGCGCCAGAGACATGCTCTGCAGGCATGCGCACCAGTGCCCGGGGTTCAAGCAATAGTAGCAGTTTTAATTCTTCGATTAGTTGATTGTGAAGATAGAAAATACAGCTTTAAAGATCAATTTTCTTCTTCTTTCCATTCAGATTATCTTGTTTCAATCTTCGACCATTCATTGCTTATGCAGTGGTACAAATTTGCCATCGCCCATCTGGGATGGAGGCCGAGGGCATTGTAATCGGGGGCTATAAAATAGGCTATAAGATGTTGGCGGGTCAATGTAGAAGTAAATCAAGATTTTGGCTCTTAGACTCCCGATTTCCCCTCATTTATGGGTTGCAACTTGCTTGCAGAGCAACGGGTGATGAACGTGGTTCTGCCTGGCCGTCGGCGACCGTACCTTTGTTTCCTCTTACAATTATTTTTCGGGATCCAGGAAAAAAGTTTTTGAAAATTCCTGACGCTAAATGAAATGGGACCCAATATCGATAAAAAATAATCCTGCTAATCTCTCTCAGTAAATGTGGATCATTGGATGAAGGGCGGATACAAGGGGTGGCTTGGCCTGGCCGAATCCCTACCTAGCCTCCCCTTGTGCCCAGGCCAAGTATTTTTTTTTAAAAATAATAAAAAATTCTTAAAGCTTCAGTGAACTTGCGACGTGAAAAAGTGAGAAGTGTACCCATCTAATCCTTAACGAAGAGAAATAAACAACTTCGGCCATGCCATTAATTATAATTCTGTTATCGATGAATTTTATGGGAAGAATGACCGTCGGGAACAAAATATTTAGATAGTTTTGTTGTAATGTTTATATATTTTATTAATTATTTTCATTGAAAATAAACTTTAGATATCAAATGGTTTAACTTTTATTTTTTTTAGAACTGTTTGAGCTGATATTATTTTTTTATTAATAATGACTAGGTAACTTATATTATCATTTTCATTCATCCCAATTTTTTCTTATACCACTCCTAAAAAAAAATTATAAACTCCCCCCAAAAAATTTAACCCCCCACAAAAAAATTCCTAAATTCGCGTGCATATTTCATTAATGTCGTACTAATGATCCAATCCAGTAGTAGCTAAGGCCTTACATTAAATGGAGGAAACCCTCTCTGACTACCGCGGGATTTCGCTAATAGTTAATTAATTTTAATTCTTCCAACTCTTAATATGTCGCAAATCCAATTACAAGGCGACACACATCAGCAGTGGGGGAACTGACAGTTGAAAGAGAATAACTACGATGCGGATGCAACCACCAAGGCTCCGTTTGGTACCCTATTTGAAGGAGGTTTCAGCCGGCTTTCGCTGCGTTGTTTGAATTAAATGCATGTTTGATGCCCGGCGTTAACTCGTCGGGCAGGGACAGCGGGCGGACAACCCGACGTTCTCAATCCGCCTTTGAAGCAGGGTTTATCGGTTTAGCCGTGAAATGATAAATTTGCCCTCGTAACTTACAATAATTACAAAAAAAACAGTATAAAAACATTTTTCTCTCATTTTTGATTTTTTCCGCCGACCGTTTTCAACGCTCATCCGCTGCCGAGAATCGCCCCCGCCGTGAGTCGCCCTTCCGACACCGCCCCTCCATCGCCTTTCGATGGTTTGTGATGGTAGGATTCGTAAACCCAACGTGCGGATTGATCTTTGCACGCGCTGGGCCATTGTTTTCGCACAATCGTTCGGCGGCGTACGACGGTTTCGACGACGACGATGGTGATTCAACCGTGCCGGGGATAGCGGAATCACCGACGCCAGATCTGCGATGACTGTTCGCAGCCAGGAGACGGCAAGGGCGGTTGAATCGCGACAAAACTCACGCGGGTCTACGGCGGTGCACAGCGGAAGGGGCTAGGGTTTAGGGGGGCATTTTTGTAAATCAACAATTTGTTATCCCGTTTCATGGTAAACCACGATTTCGAACGTAGATATCAAACAACGTAATACAAAACTGGTAATGCCGACATGTCAATACCAAACGAGGGAAGAAAAAAACTAATCCTGACTTAATCATGTGGAATCCGTGAAGCCGGATTACTGGAATCCGGCTACCAAATGTACCCCAACGGTGTTGATACGCGTAACATTCTACTAGATCTTGCCGCATTTATCAATGTGAAGAAGAACATTTACCATGACATTTCCACCTTGGCTAGAAAAGAATATCCTAATTGGCGTAACCCAAGTAAATTGATAATTTACAAATTAAACCAGCTTGGAATTTGGATACCAAGCTGGTTCAGATTTTCTTTATACCATACAAACACAACACGTCTAAATGCCAAAAAAGTGTTTTTCCACATGCATCTAATAATGTGCAACACCAAACCAAAGCGTAAGTTGGAAGAGAAATGAGAATAGCATAAAAGTCGGGCCAGATTGTTTCGGCTTCATTCACAGGCAAATAGAAGTCCAGACAAAAATGGTTTCACTACAAGGCAATCCCATGTGAGTTCATCATTTATCTAGCATTTGGGAAACAGCTTCTCCCACAAAAAGAAAACGGGAAAATACAGCTATATGCGATATATCCATGGAACGAAAATTCTAAAATGAAACCAAGGACGAAGGAAATGAAACTTGTATTTTTATTGAATCTTCGCTTGTACATGTTTCATTATAATTCACTCATATTTATACTACAATATGAGAAATACAGATGAACGATAGTAAATGTTAGTACAAAGTTTGCTACTTTTCTTCGCGTGCTACTTTTCCTCGCGTGACAAGTCTGCCTTCCTTCTTTGAATATCATGTCCCAGGCGTGAACCTCATTTAATATTTCCAACACTCTCCCTCAAGATGAGCGAAAGATATCAACTAAGCCCATCTTGTTACAAAGTCTCTCAAGATCTTGGGAACTAAGACCCTTAGTTAACACATCAGCAATTTGTTCTTTCGTGACTATGTGATTCAGTTCCAACAACCTGCTATTTAATTTTTCCTTGATGAAGAACCTATCAATTTCTACATGCTTGGTTCTATCATGTTGTATTGGGTTGTTGGCAATGCTAATAGTTGCTTTGCTGTCACACCACAACTTTAATTTCGGATTTGGATCCATTTTGAGTTCCAAAAGTATTAATCTCAACCAAATCAACTCAGCAATACTCGAGGCCATTGCTCTATATTCTGCCTCAGCTGTAGAACGAGCCACTACTGTCTGTTTCTTACTCTGCCAGGAGAATAGATTGCCTCTTACAAACATGCAATAACCGGACGTGGACCGTCTATCATCAACACAGCTAGCCCAGTCTGAGTCGCAGTATCCCTCGATTTTCAGATGTTCATTCTTTTTAAAGATCAACTATTTTCCTGGTGCATTTCTTAAGTATCTCAATATCTGGTGTACGACATCTAGGTGACCCTTTCTAGGGTCATGCATATATCTACTAACCATACTCATAGAAAATGATATATCAGGTCGAGTATGATTTAGGTATATAAGTAGACCTACCAACCTTTGATATTGTTCCCTATCAACTGGCTCACCTGCTTCTGCACACAACTTCAACCTCTGGTCCATCGGTATTTTATCGGGCTTGCAACCCAACATACCTGTCTCCTTGAACAAATCTAGAACATACTTTTGCTTGGATAGAACAATTCTCTTGGGCCCATGAGCTATCTTAATTCCAAGAAAATATTTCAATTGGTTCAAATCCTTCACCTCAAACTCTTTGCTCAGTCTCACATTCAATTTTACAATCTCACTCTCATCATTACCTGTAATGATCATGTCATCCACATATACTTCTAGCACCGTAGTATGACTCCTATGATGACTGAAGAATACAGTATGATCAACATTGATTTTATGATAACCCATACCAATCATAGCCTTCCTGAACTTGTCAAACTAGGCTCGAGGAGATTGTTTCAAACCGTACAATGATTTTTCAAGTTTGCAAACCTGACCCTCAGTCTGACTGGTGCCAAATCCTGGTGGAATCTCCATATACACTTTTTCTTTCAGATCGCCATGAAGAAATGCATTCTTCACATCGAGCTGATGCAAATTCCATCCTTGATTTACTGCTATAGAGACCAAAGTTCTGACTGTGCTCATTTTTGCCATGGGTGCAAACATTTCATCGTAATCAATCACATATACCTGATTGTATCCTTTGGCTACTATCGTGCCTTATAGCGCTCCACTTTGCCCTCGGGGTTCTATTTCACAGTAAACACCCACTTATATCCAACAGCCTTCTTACCAGGTGGTAGTGACACAAGATGCCATGTTTTATTCTTTATAAGAGTCTCAAGTTCCTCTATCATTGTCGCTTTCCATCTCGAGTCAGCTTTAGCCACCTGCCAACACTTAGGAATAGAGACAATGTCCAAAAATGCAATGAATGCTTCATGTTTAAGTTGTATATGGGAGAACGAGATATAATTAGCAATATCATAAGGATAAAACCTATCAGGAGAAAAGTCATATCTGTTTGGTGGAACCCCCACATTTTTGCGAGTTGTTCTCCTAACTCATGGACAGGGATATTAGTAGGAGGAACATGAATATTAGCGGAAGGAGTAGTATCACTTGGAGATGAAGATGAAGGTGCCCCCGGAGTCAAAGAAGGCAAGGACCTTGGACTTGAGACTGGAGCAGGAGACTCTGGAGCCTCTCTAGGCTCCCCCTAGCTCAGAATCTTGCTCTCTTCTGCACCCGACTCACTCATTGGGAAAGGACAAGAAATATTGCCTACTCGTATCACATATCCCCCGTTATCACTACTTGCATCCCTATTGTTATTGCCATTCTCCCCCTCTCGGCGAATATGCTCAGACGAGCTCTCAAGATGTGAGTAGGACACCTGTTGAAAGTATGGCTCATGCTCCCGAAATGTAACATCCATGCTTACAAACAATCGTCACTCAATTAGACTCTAGCACACATATCCCTTTTGGGTCGCAGAGTATCCCACGAACACACTCTTGATAGCCCTTGGATCCAACTTTTCAACTCCTTGCCTATTATCCTATACAAAACATACACAACCAAACGTTCTCAACTGAATTGTGTCCCCTTTTGTACCATTCCATATTTGAAATAGAGACTTCCAATCTAACACTCGAGATGGTATCCGGTTAATCAGGAATGTGGCTGTGAGAACTGCTTGTCCCCACAAATATTTTGGGACATTCATAGTGAACATCATACTTCTAGCCACCTCAAAAAGATACTGATTCTTCCTCTCAGCTACCCCGTTTTGCTCTGGTGTGTATGGGAAGGTAGTTTCATGCTTGATACCCTATGATGAAAAATATTCAGTGAACGCCCTATTAGTATATTTTGTCCCATTATCATATCGCAGCCCCTTTACTATTGCACCATATTACGTTTGTACTTCTTTGTGAAAATCCTTGAATTAGGCAAAAAAATGTCACTCTTGTTTCTTATTAAATATAGCCAAGTAACACGGGAGCAACAATCAATGAATTGAATGTGGCTATTGAACAGGGCACCAATACATATGAATGGATTAAATCAAACACACGCGAACTCCGACTACTAGAGCTAACATAAGAACTTCTGGTATGCTTGCCCAACTCACAAGCATCCCAAACCAACTTCTCTTTATTCACTGTAGCAAATAGACAAGGATAAAGTCGACTCAAAGTCAAGAAGGAGGGATGACCTAATCGCCTATGGTGAAGCATTAGGTCTTCCACAACACTGTCTCCTCCAGGTCTTTCCATGATGGATGAAAGGGTTGAGTCTAATCCTTTACGATCCATGTACCATAAGCCACTATGCCATGTCCCAGTCCCAAGTACCCTGCCTGTCGTCTTCTCCCGGAAGATCACCTGAGGTATATCAAAAAATACAGTACAATTTAATTAGTTAATAATGGCATTTATGGATAGGAGGTTAACGGGAAATGAAGGAGCATGCAAAACTTTGGACAAAGTCAAAGTATTGGTACAGTGCACTATACCCTTACCCACTACTGGCCGATCAGTGCCATTAGCTGTCTTAACAATCAACGGATTTGCTAAATGAGTATAGGAGCAGAACTCCTTAGCAGTACCCGTCACGTGTCCAGAAGCTCCAGAGTCAATAATTCAATCCGACGAGCCAGTCGTAGGAAAGGACGCCAGGGCTAGTGAGTCATACATACCTGTGAAACCTAAGGCCAAAGCAACATTACTAGATACGTCAGATGAGGTAGTTGTATTAGTGCCTATCCTCACGCTTTTGAGTTTACTCTGGAGGACGTCAAAAAATGCTCGATCCTCCTCAACGGTCACAGTATTCCATATACTCTCTTCCTCATCATCATCCACTGTCAAATTGGTGCGATAGCCTCCTCGGCCACCATCCCTAAAGCCACCTCTCCTGCCTCCACGAGATCTACCTCTACCTCCAGACTCTTTTTCACGGGACATCATTGGACAAGACTCCATCAAGTGGCCAACCGCTCTACACTGATAACAACTGCGAGTCTCCCCCTAGACACCAATTACTTGAGAACTAGCAGTAGCCAACGCCTTTACGCCTGAAACTACACCCGGCGTAGAGTG
>JAOWBN010003910.1:0-11268 GCA_028565015.1 Pinguicula moranensis | reverse complement strand
AAAGTTTTGAGGGTCAGGTCATTTTGTTCGAGACATTGTCAACAAAGCTGATATCATCATCAAGTATATTCCAACTGACAAGATAATCGCTGATCCAATGACCAAACTCATTCATAGAGATGTGTTTAGAGCTCATGTCATGAGTCTAGGATTGCATAGGGGTTGATCATTTCTTGTACAAGGATAATGACATAGTTTATGTAACTGATTGATTATGAAATAAGATCTTTGTAAATAAGATCTTTGTGAGTATCTTTTTCATTTCGAACATTACGATTATGCAATCAATCAAGACACAATAAAAAGGTCACCAAGCTTTTCGATTAACCCTATCACACGGGTAGTCACCCTTATGCCTGCGTAGCATGAAGGATGAGACTGATAATTGTTCTGTACAGTCGCTTCCGTGGGTCTGAAATGAGATTTTGAGGAAGTCGAATGTGAAGTGTCTGGTTCATCACAAATAAAGCTTAAAAGTCGAATGTATAGGATAAGAGACTCTGCGTCCTTTATCAAAGGCTATAGTTCGCATGACATCAACATGTGACACGCCCACCTCAGTGGGAGTCATGCCATGACACACATGTCATACTGTATGTGCTACAGAACGACCACTGTGATAATGGTAAAAGAATCCCCTATTTATCATTGTGTGATCACTTGTACTCTATCGGTCCAACGATACTCTACTCTTTGACTTATAGCTATAACTTGAAGTCGAGGTTCGATGGTGCTACTTTAGTATGTCATTTAAAGGCCTAAAGGTCCCACACGGTCCAGCGGACCATGCTAGGAAAGCAGTCGAATCGACCTGGATAGTCATTAGCCATAAGGAACAATCTGTCATGCTCACCAAAATATTTGCCGGCTGACGGTTACATTTCGTATGTAATCAAACATAGTATAGTTTAAGGGATACGTAGCTATCGGTGATGCAGAGAGGATTTGGGATACAGTCAACTTTGAAAGTGTCATGTTAGTTAGGTGATGACTTAATATGACATTACTAATTGCAACAAGGTCGCACGAACCATTTCTCGTATGAAACAAGAGGAAGCTTATAAGTTAGACGCACAACAATACACAGTCTATGTGGCCGAGTGTTTAAGTGTGCTAAGACGTGGGATGATAAGGCCTGCGAGGCCGAGTGGGAGCTGTTAAATTAATTATAGATTAATTAATTCGTTTAATTAATCAATTAAACCTAAAGCTCACTTAACCACAAGCCCGTCTAACTACCCAGTTAAATCTCTATATAAAGACTACGTGCTTACAGAGATTAATACGCGATACGAAAAACAACTCATGCGTTGAGAATAAAAAAAAATATAAGTTTTCTTTCGGTCTGTTCCCAATCACCCTCGGGGAGGGGATTTGGTTTGTGGATTTCAAAGGGACTTTTATAGCCCATTCAATGTGATTAATTCAGTCCAGGAGATTACGATCCAGATACGCTTCCGCATCAATCAGGTATTGAATATTCGTTATTCACTAGATTTGTTCTTCTGATCTAGATCCGTTCTATAGTCTACAGATTAAGAGAGAGGTTTCAACAAGTAGAAGCTTCCCATGTTGATTTTTTGCTAATGATCAAGAACGATGTGAAATTAAAACAACAAATGCAAATCAAATTTGTATGAATTAGCCGGACAAATGTAGAGGAGAATGAAGTTCATCATCATCCTAGACCTTATTTAAAGACCCTCAAAAAATCTCAAATGGTCTTGAAATGTCTCCCCATGCCTGATTTTGGACACAGATATAGAACAACAAAAGAAACTCGATTATCAGATACTGAAGAAATCATGGTGGTGACATTTTCACCAGTTGTAAAGTATGTAACAGTTTGCATGCATCTATCGGCCGAGGAAACATAAATTAACTAGAAGTACAAACCCAGTATTCAGGTGGGCGCATCTTCAGATAGCATGTTGAAGCCATGCTCATGCAGTATGACCCAGCGTCGTGAACCACCAATCCAGCACCCTACAGAACCAGTAAGAAGGTTGCCTCAATGTATCATAGAGGAAGTTTGTACATAACTAACTTCTTGATTAATCTAGCTCATATCCATCCCAAATCAAAATGTTGATTCAGCAAGATGATTAATCTATGGTAGATATTAGTCATACTGAAAAAAAAGTACCTACCACAATAGACCAAGCAAAGCAACACAGTCAAAATATAGGTAATGTAATACTAGTTTTGGGGATATCGTTAATTAGGCATGGCTGAATCCCATCCATACAAATCAATCACAGCTGAAGGATGAATGTATTACCTTAGCAGGTGTTGGAATTTCTCGATGATTGCACAAGAAATCTGCAGACTTGCAAATGGGGCCAACCACATCAAATGTGTGAAATCTTGGCGTCTGGAGGTAAGGGGGAAACCAGTTCGATATGCTGCAATAAAAAATTGACTAATGAACAACAATAGTTGAAGAAATTGTTTTATAAAATGATCCAAATAAGTAAGAATTTGCGTTTCCAAATAATATCAAATTACTCAATCACTTGCAAAGCCACATGGTGCAAGAATAAAAATTTCAATGTCATCAAAGATTTCAATTTTATGAAAAATGATATAGCGCACAAATTTTTAGCAAGAAAATCACAAGAATGATGGGCCCCACGTGTTTAATAGCAATTCTCACGTGTTAAATACCAATCCCAACCGTCGGGTTTGAATTTATCGACAAGTTAGTCTTCTAACTTAATTCAACTTCATCATGAAGAGGAGAAGAGATAATACATGAACCCTGAACTCCGTCGTCGCCATCCTTGACCAACGCCCACCACCGATAATCCAACCCCACCCAACCATTGTCATCGCAAAGATAAAATACCCATAATCCCCAACCCCATCCACACCCAATACTCCTCGAAACTGCATTCTCTGCGCCCGGGGAGGTTTGCCAACTCCCTGAGAGTGCTACCCCTCAATTCCCTTAGATATGCCAACCACTTGGACTGTTGTCCCCTGGCAGTCAAAATATCTTCAGGAGGACATTAGGAAGGGAAAATCCTAGTTACCAAGAAATGTGCACAGTCATGCCCTTCTAATTAGGGAACCGCAGAGTAGAAGGATGGCAATGGCAAGCAGTATACCAAGAAATGTGCACAGTCGATTAGGTTCGCATATAGGAGAAGGGGAGATTTTGAGCAAATTGACGCAAATCTTGTTCTATATCAACAATTTTCCACCTAATGCCAACCGCACAGGGATGGGAAATTTTTTTGAGGCACAAGGTAAACTGATTGATTTCTTTATCCCCCGTAAGTTAATGCAAAATGGCTTCCCTTTTGGTTTCGTGATATATGAGCTAGTGGACTCTGTTGAAGTAATGAAGATGAAACTGAATAGCATCTGGTTGGGGACTTATAAAATCCAAGCCAACAGAACACGATTTGAAAGAAGAACCACATTGAAGCAAAATGATTTTGGCCCAAAACTAGATAACAACCATCATTAGCAAGAGAAAGCATCCTATAGAGAGGTGCTAACCACTAGAACTGACACTGCTGAGCTGAGACAGAAACCCAAGCAAAAACAGTTTATTATGAGCCTCAACACTGCCAGAAAAGACTCTTTATGGCTAAAGCATAGCAAGGTGGGTAGTCTGAAAAACAAAGAAGGATGGAGAGACATCAACATATAGCAAATAAGGACATCAACATATAGCAAATAAGTTTGGAACCAAGAGACAGTAGATGGAAAAGACATGTGTAAGAGCAGACCTTTGTGTGACAAAGATTAGGAATACGACGTTGAAATGGCATTGGACCAACATTCAGAGACACAACCTCCAGTACAAAAAAATAGCTTCAGTTTCCAGAAAGCAATAGAGAATCAGACCACCATCAAGTGAATGGAGATAGTCCCCTAGAATCAAGATTGAAACCTCTGGTAAATGTCTCAGGGCAGAAGTTAGTAAAGGGGAAAATATTGAAGGAAAATCAGCATAAAGGTAAGGAGAGGAAGATGTGGCCAAACCGTGGGCTAAAAATGGAGAGGAAATGAATATTAGGGAAGAGGAGGACATAAAGGAACAGATAGTCACATCAATCTTTAATCTGCTACTAAGAAGTACTGAGGCAGACAATAGTAAAACTATAGATGATGCACCATAGTTAAAGTACAAGCAAAAAAGTCAGGAGAAAAAGAAGGAACACAAGAAACAGAAATCCCAAAAGACTGTTACAATGGAAAACATATACACCCCCTCTAGACAGCTGGGAAAGAAGAGTAAAGCAGGAAGCAAAATAAGAAGAAAAAAACAGCTCATAAAAGTAGAAATTAGCAGATCTTGGAGAACTGGAGATATGTTCTTTTGGACAATCAACAGAAAAATCACAGGGTGATTCACAAGGCAAACTCATTGATTCTCAGAATAGAAGTCCCAAATTCACCACTTCCATGACTGACAGTGGGTTGAGGCAACAAACTTAAGGCATGCACAACTTGAGGCATAAGTAACAATGCAGTTTGGAATAGACTTGGGATGCAGCCCACCAGAGTCCAGAACAAACAATAAATGACCTGATTGAAATTGCACAAAGAAATAAAGCTAAAGCTGAAAAAAGAATCCGTGGAGTGAAGAGAGGAGTCCCCCAAACAGTAAGCAATGCAATTCCTCAGTTATAACATAAGAGGTATAGGGAACAGAGGGAGGAGAAGAGCAGTCAGGAAATAGTGATTAAACACAAAATTGACTTTTTGAGCATCCAAGAAACAAAGAAGAGTACTATTAGCAAGAAATTCTGTGACGCATTGTGGATTGATGGAAACTTTGATTGGATATACTCAGGCTCTAATGGTTTATCTGGAGGGTTGTTGTGTATCTGGGATAAGAGTAAGTTCGCAAGAACAAATATCTTAGCTGCTGAAGGGGTCTTAGGAGTGTCTGGGCAGTGGGTTGGGTAAGATGAGATATCTCACATTATCAATGTTTATGGACCAACAGCTTTAGTAGACAAACAGTTACAATGGAATCATCTTGTCCAACTCAAGGAAGGAAATGAAGAGGATAAATGGTGCATAATGTGTGATTTCAACGCGGTGTTGGACAAAAAGGAAAGAAAATGAACGTCAAATAACACAAATGACACTGAAATTAGAGCCTTCAGACAGTTTATAAATGAGATGAGTCTGTAGGGTATAGGAATGATCTAAAGAAAGTACACATGGTATCTAAACTCCCTGAAAGCAATGAGCAGACTTGACAGATTTTTTATGAATGATAAATGGTTTGAAAATGATAAGTCGTGGTCACAAATAGGTTTGGACAGAGAGGACTCAGACCATTGTCCAGTCAAGTTGGTGTCCCAAACCCAAAATTGGGGACCCAAACCATTGAAGGTCTTGGATTGTTGGCTAAAGATGAAAGAGTTCAACGAGTTGGCCAAGAAAGTGTGGAGTAATCCTGAAATAAAGGGTTATGCATGTTTTAGATTCAAGCAAAAAATAAAGCTGCTGAAAACAGAGATTAGGAAATGGAACAGAAGGGATCCATGTGATCTAACAACCAGAAGAAACAATTTATTGGAACTAAAGACACTAAAACTTGTTGCAAAAAATTTAGAACAAGGATCTAATCAAGGGGAAAAGATTACAGAGATGAGACAAGAACTCCATAACCTCACACAACAGCAAGATAATATCTTATATCAAAAATTCAGAATTAGTTGGCTGCAATTAGAGGATGCAACTACAGCTTTTTATCACAAGCGGGTGAGAAAAAATAGAATAAGGAATACTATTCAGGGCGTTTGGGAGAATGTCAGTTGGTATGAAGATGTAGACAAGGTCAAGGATTGCTTTAAAGAACATTTCCAGCTGAGATTCAGTGAACCAAAGCAAAATAGGCCGAGTCTAGGAATCATACAAATCAAGAAGCTGCCACCTTTAGTAAAACAGAACATCTCCACCCCCTTTAGTGAAAAAGAGATGCTGATGGCAATAAAGAACTGTGGAAGCAAGAAGAGTCTGGGTCCGGATGGAATAAATTTTGCTTTTATGCAATACTTTCTTCCATAGATGAAACAAGACATATACCAAATGTTGCGGGAATTTTACAAGAACAGCAAGATTGTAAAAGGTGGCAATGCATCACATATTACCCTTGTGGCAAAAAATATCCATCCCCTGGAAATTTTGGACTATAGGCCTATTTCTCTAATAGGTTCGGCCTATAAGATCATTTCAAAGCGTTCTCAATCAGACTAAGCAGAGTGCTAGATGATGTCATTTCAACAAATCAGATGAGTTTTAATGGGAAGAGGCAGATTGCAGATGGCATATTGATAGCAAATGAGGTAATTGATGATCTAAAGAAGACTAAGGCAACTACTTTTTTTTGGTAAGCAAAAATTCATTAAATAAATATATACAGAAAAGCATCCAAACGATAAGAGCAAAAACCACTCTTAATACATTCTATCAACCACCAGACTAAGCTACGTCAGTGATCTCTATTCTCCTCTTCTAGGCAGGTCACCCGTATCTATTATTTTATTGCTTGTCAGGGTTCAACGCTGTTAACTTATCATCCTTAGATGGTACACAGCTCACCAAAGACTTTAGAGTATGAGCTACAGATGTCTTTACTGTCAACATATCAATTCATCGGTCAAATCTATTATTTTGTTGCTTATTCAGGGTCATAACTATCAACTTATCGTCCTATGGATGGTACACAACTCACCTGTGACGTTTAGAATATGACTCTGGGCTGGTACACAGCTCTGCCTGCATGTGTAGAAGCATTCAGAAATTGAGAGTGATGTAGTTTATCTCTGGTATATTGATTCTGGTGTTCGGTTGTGATGTTCCAAAGATATGGAATTTAAATGGCCATCTTCCCTGAATATTAAAACTGTGTATGCAGCGTAGATGCAGATTCTGTCTTATGGTCTGCCGTATGTTGTCTGCAAAGGATCCCTTCATCCTGGTTTAATGTCTCTTGTTCCTGCCTGTACCAAATAGAATAAGTGATAAGACATGTACTAAGGATCGGTTAGGCAGTAAACCTGGGCTTATTAAACATAGCAAAACTGTAATTGAAAGTGCTCTTTCTCCTGGTTGCAGCATTCAGCCTCCACCCAGGAAACCTGTTGCTCTTTTCACATATGAAATCTCATGCACATAACAAGAAGCTGAATCCAGTCAACCAAATTGTAAGGAAACAAAAGGTTTGTTCTTTTAGTCTTTAGCCAAAGCCATGTGGAATGTTGTATGTTATGTATGATCTTTTAAAGTGATTGTCTCTTTTGCCTTGAAGTGTTTTTTTGTTTCTCTGTTTCCAGACCTGCCATACTGTTGATAGCCAAATTGACTTCCAAGCACAAGGATTTACACCATCAGGTCGTGCAGCACAGAATTCTGGAAATGTAAGTGCCTGCTGCATGTTTTGTGTGTTTCCCAAATCATTCCCTAGCCATGAATAGATTTCTTTCAAGATCTGCACAGAGACTGAACAATTAGAGAAAAAATGAGTAATAGATTCATCTTCGTCACCTGATTGACAGAGAGTGCAGCAAGGGGTAGGCCATCCGCTACGATATTCCTTTGCCTCAAAACTGTTTTCACTGGTAGGCTTTTTTGTAGGAGCTTCTATCCAAACACCACTATCTTCTTGGGGGTTATCTTATTCCAGACCGTTTGTAAGAGAGCTTCTTCTTCAATGGAGTAATATGTTGGGAGAGAGTTTAAGATCCTCAAATAAGCAGCTGAGACCGTATAGTCTCTATTCTTATCTCCCTGAAAAATGTACATGTCCATCATTTGTTCCATAGGGGCTATGTCTTGCACAGAGTTGAGCAAGTCTATCAGATCAGATTCTTCAAATTCCCAATGGGGTCTTCACCATGGGATACGCCATATCCAGACATTGTTATTCCAATATCCTGTGTTCCATATTTGAGCTACTGGATTTGTACAACCTTGGATATCTTTCACGAAAGGGGGATAGTTGGTGCTATGAATCATTCCGAAATTGGATGTTGGCACCATTTCCTATACTGAGTTTAACTATGAGTCTGAGTTGGATACTTTTTGCAAGTTCTTCCACCAAGAAGATGCTTGAGGTGTACTTGATCTTCTGCTCAAAGTATTGGTAGGTAGTTGCAGCTCTTTTAACCCTCCTATGGATAGGATACCTCTATGTCCATATTTAGATCGCAAGATATCTTTTTCTAGACTTTTTTTTCTCGGAGAGAATTTTATGACACCATTTTCCAAGCATAGCCGTGTTGAAGATTTGCAAATTTTTAACTCCAAGGCCCCCTTTTTCAACTGGAGAGATGACTTTTTTCCAAGCAACCCAGTAGACCATTCTTCTGTCCTTGTGCCCAAGAAAAACTCTCTCATGATAGAGTTCAGTTTGTTAATGACAGTCAGAGGGGCTTTGAAATATCCTAGATAGTGTGATGGTAATGCTGCAAGAGCAGAGTTTAAGAGTGTCAGTTTCCCACCATTGGATATGTGCTGATTCTGCCACTGATTTAGTGTCTTGTTTTACTTCTCAATGATTGGCCTTCACATTTCGTTTTTCCTAGGATTGGCGCCTAATGGCAGTCCTAAGTAGTTGAATGGTAGACTACCAGTTTTACAAACCAAGAAGGTTGCCATTTCCTGGATAGTTCTAGAAGTTGTATTGATTCCAATCAAGCTGCTTTTGCTGAAGTTAACCCTCAGCCCGGAGACAAGTTCAAAGTTTAGTAATATGGCCTTGAATACTTTGATTGTGCTCCATGAGGCCTGTCCGAATAGAAGTGTGTCATCAGCAAATTAGAGGTGGGTTAGCTTGATGTCTTCTGCACCAATTCTGATACCTGACAGTAAGTGAAGATCTGCTGCTCTTTGAATCATGCATGAAAGACCATCTGCAGCTAATAAATACAGGAAAGGGGAGAGTGGATCCCCTTTTCAGAGTCCTCTCTTTGGTTGAAATTCAGCAGTGGGGCTTCCATTGATAAGGATTGATGTGGTTGCAGAGGTTAGCAGCTCCTTGATCCAGCATGTCCAAATTACAGGGAATCCCATATGCTGCATAATCTGATGTAGGTAGTCCCAGTTAACCATCTCGAATGCCTTTTTAAAGTCAACTTTGAGGATGATTGCTTCCCTTTTCTTTGTTTTCATATCAACAATTGCTTCATCTGCTACAAGTACTCCACCAAGCAGTTTTCTCCCCATAATGAATGCCATCTGGTTGGGAGCAATGAGGTCACCTATGACATGGCTAATTCTGTTTGCCAAGACTTTTGAAATGATCTTTGGGATGGATCCTATGAGTGTGATAGGCCGAAAGTCATTGATAGTGAGTGTTGGATCTGTTTTGGCCAGCAATGTGATGATATGAGCTGCGTTGCTGCCTTTAACCAGCTTGGCATTCCTGTAGAACTCTCTAAATAGTTGGAAGACATCTTCTCTCATCAGATAAAATAAATATTTTATGAACTTGAAGTTTAATCCATCCGGGCCTGGACTTTTATTTTCTCCACAACCAGCCACTGCATTTAGAATCTCTGTTTCAGAGAAGCTTGTGATCAGATATCTTTGTGCCTCATGATCAAGATTCTTGAAGTTCATGTGACTAGTCTTTTGTCTCTACCAGTTCTCTTCTAAAAATCTCTGTTTAAACTTATTTTTGAAGCTGTTTTTAATTGTTTCAGGTTCTTCCGGCCACAGATTGTTGTCCAAGATTCCCTGGATGGAGTTTTTCCTTCTATTTGTGTTTAGGCTCTATTGGAAATACAAGCTGTTAACATCTCCTTGTCCAATCCAGTTTACCCAAGATTTTTTGACTGCAACACTGTCCAGTTGCTTAGTACCTTCAGAAGATCATCCTGGAGTTGAATGTTTCTAATAGAGGCTGTTATATTTATTTGCTCAGTGTTATCTCTCTCAGCTTGTAGCTCCAGTTCTTGGCATTCATTTAAGATAACCTTTCTCTTCGCCTCCAGATTCCGGGGAGTATTTTGATTCCATAGTTTTATGCCATATCTGAGGGCCTGCATTTTTATTTTAAGTCTGAAGCTTGCAAATCCTTCTACCAGTGTGTTATTCCATGTACTCTCTATCATTGTTACATAGCTCCTGTCTTCCAGCCAGTAATCTAGCACTCTTAGGGGTTTGGGACCCCATTTTATTGTATTATATGATAATCTCACAGGACAATGATCTGAGTCTTCACGTTGTAGCCCTGTTTGTGTCCATTATGTGTTCTGCTGTAGCCATGATTCATTGCACAAGAATCTATCTAGCCGGATCATTGATGAGAGAGAGTTTAAATACCATGTAAATCTTCTATGCTTCATTCTTAGATCCATTAGTTTTAAATCATTGACAAACTCCCTGAAGTTGTGTATTTCCAGATCAGTTTGATGAGTCAGATGAACTGATGTCCCCTTTCTTTCACTTCTCACTAAAACAGCGTTGAAATCACCCATTAGACACCACTTTTGCTCTTCTTTATCCCGGTATAAGTCTCTAATATTCTGCCATTGGTTTTGCTTCAAGTACAGTTCTCGGGGACCATATATATTTACCATGTTAGAGCGCATTCCATCATTGGTCCATAAACCATTGATGCCAAGTACCCCATCTGCATCCATTATGTAGTTTTACTGAATTTTTTCTTGTCCCACATACATAGCAATCCTCTTGATTGTCCATTCGAACCTTTGTATATCCAGTTCAAATCAGAGTCCATCCATAGGTATAAACCTGATTTAGCTTCTATTACCTCCATTTTGGTTTCTTGTATACTGATGAGATCTGGACTTTCATCCGCAATTAGGCGTTTTAATCTCTTCTTCCTTCCAGGGCTACACAAGCCTCGTACATTATATGTTAGAATCTTCATAAAAACATTTTTCCATCTCCTTTCTTGCTGCTACCAGGTATAGCTGCATTCTGTGATTTCCTATTGATTCCATTAATTTATAATAGCCTCTGTAATGTCTCTTCGGGTTGAGGACCATAGGATATGCCAAGGACACCCCCTATTTCCATGATGGTTTCAGCTTCTAACCTCTGTTGTTGTCTGATACAGGGGACATGTCAGTTTGGTTAGGAGATTGTTCCTGCAAGTTTCTGACCCAGTTATTTAGTGCATCTTGATCAGTGTTTTTTTTCAGATCCCTCTCTACTTTGACTTCTTGTTTTGGGACCAGTTGCCTGCTTTTTAATTGTTGTCTTTTTCTTAGGCTTATGTTTGCTGGGAAGAAGGCAGGCCTTTTCCTTAGATAGAGGGGGGGGGGG
>JAOWBN010003899.1:0-11268 GCA_028565015.1 Pinguicula moranensis | reverse complement strand
CAATAAAATTTTCTTTAGACGTGTCTACCCGTTGGAACTCAACATATACTTTACTTCAACAAACCGTACCTTATAAATAATTATTAGTTAGTTTATGAACAATAGGTATCAAAATATATATATATATTTAAACACTAATGATTGGGTAAAAATCGAAAAACTTTTAGAATTATTAAAATATTTTTAATGAATGTACTAAATTATTATCATATGTATATAAAACAACTAGCCACACCTTGTTGTGCCTATTTGTGTAAACGTATGAGCCATTTTAGCTAGCTTTAGAGAGGATGCCAATTTTGTACCTCTTATAGAAATTATTTCAACAAAATGGTCTAAATATCTTCTAGATATACCAATGCTTTATCTTTTTGCAACCGTTTTAGACCTTCAAATAAAATTAGAAGGTTTGAAAAAATCCATAGAAGACTATTATGACATTTTTCTAAACAATAACGGAGAGTGTCTTGTCGATTATAACTCGGTAATCGACAAAGTTTCAAGATTATTAAATGAATTATATAAAAAGCATCAAAACCAGTTAGGCATTTTTGTACCAACCCGTAGGAATGAAATTGGCTCAAGTAGTGGGGGGTCTAGATCATCAATGTTAGGCAGAATGAAAAACATAATAAAATCATTAACTAAACGGCCTAGGGTCTCGTCAAGTTCCAGCTTTGTGGAACTTGACACTTATCTAACGACTACCTTTGAAATTGCTCAAACAGATGAAGATTACAACGCCTACTGAGATTTTGATATTCTTTCTTTGTGGAGGGGCAAGACTAAGGGTTTTCCGGTGTTATCGATGATTCCGAGAAAAATTCTAGCATGCACAGTTTCTACGGTGACCGTAGAGCAAGAATTTAGTTCAACCGGGTGTATTTTAGACGGCCGACGATCAAACCTCCATCCACTCAACCTAGAGTTTCTAACATGCATTAAGGATTGGTTAGCTGCTGTACGTAGAGCCCATGAATATGAACAAATGGACGAAGAAGATCTATTCGATACCTGTAAATCTAATACGGTATCAGCGAGCAGCACGAACTCGGTATTAGATGAGGTCGAGGACGATAACTAAATCGTTGGCTAATTGGTAAGAAAGGTAAAAGAAATACACAAGATTTGATTCATTTATGTATAAAAACATAAATTATACGTAGACAACTTAATTATAAATGTTAATAATATTTATAATTAAGCTCAATCATATTACATTATTTTCTTTTTTAACCCCTAAACCCCTAAATTTTTTGATATAAACTTAAAAATAAACTATAACTATAAATCATAAATAAACTTTAACTATAACTATAAACTCTAAATTTAAACTCTAACTATAAACTTTACATTTAAAAATAAACACTAAACCTAAAACTCCAACCATAATCATAAACTATAAACTTATAAATTTTAAAATAGTATATAAACCCTAAACTCAAACCCTAAACCCTAATCGTAATCCCTAACCCTAAATTAAAAAATTATAAATTTAATTTTATTAATATAAATTATAACTTTTATATAAATTTATAAATTTTAAATAAACTATAAATTTTATATAAACTTATAAATTTTATGTAAACTTATAAATTTTAAATAAACTATAACTTTTAAATAAACTATAACTTTTATATAAACCTATAAATTTTAAATAAACTATAACTTTTATATAAACTTATACATTTTACATAAACTTATGAATTTCATATAAACTTAAATTTTTTATATAAAATATATAACTTTGATATAAACTAATTTTTTTAAATAAACTATAACTTTTATATAAACTTATAAATTTTACATAAACTTATAAATTTTATATAAACTATAACTTTTATATTAACTTATAACTTTTATATTAACTTATAACTTTTATAAAAACTATAACTTTTATATAAATTATAACTTTTATATAAATTATAATTTTTATATAAACCTATTTATAAATTATTAAACGTATATAATTATTTAACCTAAACCCAAAAATATGAATACTAAACCCTAACGATAAAATATAAACCCTATTTATATAAACTTGTCATTTATTAATAAACTTACACTTATAAAATTTGTACTTTTGTAAAAGATATAAATTTAGACTTGTTATAAAATTTATAAAAATAATTTTTTAAATATAATTTTCGTTATACGAAATGATTTTTTTTTTACAAAATTGAAAAAATAAATCCATCGACCCGGAGGGTCAACCGTTCCTGAACCATGTCGGACCCGGTGCAACCCAGAGGGTTGGCCCGGCAGGCGGCCTGGGGCTGGGCCTCTGATTGGATCAAAGAGTTCAGCGGAGATTTCAAAATCACGACGAAAATTGAAGGTAACATTTACGAGCAACTGAGTCTGATTGGAAGATCAAAAGCAAGAAATGAGTTGGAATTTCAAAATTACGATGAAAAAATTGAAGGCAAAATTTACTAGTCTGATTGGAAAATCAAAAGAAGGTATCGGTCGGAATTTCAAAATCGTGACGAGAGATTGAATGTAAAAAATTAACAAGCCCCTGAATCTGATTTCTGACCTTGCGATGGACGGTGAGTATGCATCCGCCTGCACTATCCATAAGCACGAGTTTGCTGGCGTAACTAGCGTCCGGTCCGTACGAACCCACCCGGGAAACGAGTTGTCTCGATGAATCGTAATTTGGTGAATTTGTCGCCGGGGAAGAAGAACGAGGTTTTGTGTACGGTGAGATTCATTTCTTCCTCGGACACATATCTCTCCTCCACAATCGCTCTATTATGAACCTTTCAAAATTGTTAGGCTGGGGAGCTACTTCTAGAAGGGGCAGAAGAAATCGAAGGAAGGAGACGGTGAAAGGAGCAGTTACAACTCTTGAGAAAATGCGTGCTCATTGAAGAATCGAAGAAGTCAAATGCGCCGTCAAATCTATTAATGTTGTAATTCTGGTTTAACCGTTAAACGTTTTTATTAGTATTTCATACGATTTTCATTAAGAGAGTTATAAACTCGGAAGATGTGCCCTAAAGAGACAAGTTTGAAATAATCGCTGAAATACAAATTCTCTTGTCTCTCTCTCTTCTCGCCGACTCTTTCATCTCCTCTATTTATCTTCGATATTCTGCTTGTTTTGTATCGAATCTTTACAGGTTCTTTACATCTGGTATCATAGCGAGGTTGTTTGTGATCCAGCAAACACACAATAACTAAGAGAAAAGATAGGCGTCCTCAAATCCGTGTAGATTCGATGTCTCAATCTTCCGTACAAGAGGCGCAGGATGAATAAGCTTGACTTAAAATGGAAGTGAGCCCAGGAAACAAGATTGAAAGTTCGACAGGACAACATAACATTGATACTGGCAAAAACATGGGAGATCTAGAGCAGGAGGTGGAATTCGGAGGCTAGATCAAATCATTAACACCCTCAATGGCAACAGAGAGTGGTTCAAATCACAGACCGAGAGGTCTGAACAAGGTATGATTCTCTTCCAACAAAGGATCAAAAAACAGATTAATTGTATGATTGAAGTTTTTCACAAACAGAATGCTCATAAATCTATTTTGGGAGAACCACCTGATTGAAACACGGACACATTAAATACTGGTAATCGAGTTCATCTGAATCAGCATCATAATACATATAATGAATCAAGAGGAGGTGATATGGATGAATGATGATGATAACTATGATGAATCCGCAAGGGATAGGAGAGCTAAAATGCCATACACTGATTTTCCAAGATTCAATGGACTTAAACCTCGTTTCTGGGTGGAGAGGCGCGGAGCATTTTTCTCTACATACACTGATATAAAGGAGTATGAGAAAGTGGAATTTGCTAGGCTACACTTTGAATGAGATGCTCATGAGTGGTTCCGCAGCTTAAGAAAACCTAAACCATCTGACTGGGAACGTTTTATTGTTGCTGTCCTAATCCGCTTTGAAACAGAAGATCCGAAAAACCTGCTAGAAGAATTCATGTGCATGAAGCGGGCACCTCATGAATCCCTACAAAACTTGCTGAGGAGATTTGATCAATTGGTGACTTCGGTGGCTATGGCTTATCTTGAATTTGGAGAACGTTTCTACAAAGAAAAGTTCATTGGCAGTCTACAATTTGAACTCAGGTCGACAGTGAGAGCAGCTAATCCATCTACACTATTGCAGGCTATTGCAGCAGCGAAGAAACAGGAAAGGACAGTGAAACATTTGGTGGATAAAATTGTGGATGGGGCCTTTCAGAGGATGAATATTAGAGATCCTTCTGGTGCTATACATCAACTACTTCCTATCACTAAAAACAAGACTATTATATCTCCAGAGAAGGAAAAAAAGGAAGCTGATAACGGATGCAGAAATGAAAGAACGGTTTGAAAAGAAACTATGCTTCAAATGTGCCGCTCCATTTTTCTGGGACACTGTTGCACAACAAAGATTTTCTCTATTCATGGTGATTCAAAATTGTTACCTACGACAGGGGAGCACCAGGGTTAAGAGTATAGTTATGTAACTAATGCAAACGAGGAAATAACTACTGAAGGAAATCTATCATTGAATGCAATTAGTGGTCACTACAATGCTAATACTTACAGGGTGCAAGGATGGTTCAGAGGGAATCCTATACATATCCTGTTTGACAGTGAAAGATCGCGTTGTTTTGTGGATCAAACACTGGTAGAAAGAGTGAAGTGTAATTTGGAATATGTGAAATCCATGAAAGTGGAGGTGGCTGATGGGAAACAGAGGAATAGTGGCATTTGGTACAGAGAATTTGTGTGGACCATGCAAGGAGAGAAGTTTGTGTGTCACCCAAGAACTTTTTCCCTTCATAGTTATGACTAGATATTGGATGGATATTGGCTTAGAGATCATGGATCAATACTTTATGACTATAAAAACATGATAATCACAATCATCAAGGATGGATCACCCTTTGAAATCCAAGCAAGCAGAGGGAACCAAGAATTGAGAATTATTTCAGCGCACCAAATTAAAGGATTGAGTAAGGGTGGCATGATTACTACTATTGGTAAAGTATATGCAGAAGAAAGTGGATTAGAGGGAGTTGTTACTCGAGCAGAAATTTTCAATGTACAACAGGAAAACTGGGAAGTTGCTACCCTTCAAGGTGACCAGAATCTCAATGTACATTTGACAGATCTACAAGTTGTTGCAGACAGTGAAGGAAATGATGAAAAATTGAAGCTAATATTGAGGGAATTCAGTGACATCTTTCAAGAGCCTTCTTTACTGCCACCAATACGAGGGGTTGAACACAAGATCTAGTACCTGGAGCTACACCTAAGAAGCAAGTCCCTTACCGAACCCCCTACTACCAGAAAGATGAGATTGAAAGGATAGTTAACGAGCTAGTGGATTCTGGTCTGATTGAGAATAGCCGTAGTCCATTTGCCTCTCCCGTTTTGTTGGTGAAAACAAGGATAAATGGTGGAGGATGTGCGTGGATTACACGTATTTGAATAGCTTGACAATTAAGAGTAAATTCCCAATACCTGTGATAGACAAACCGTTGGATGAGCTGCATGGTTCTGCGTGGTTTTGCAAGATAGATCTGCAACAAGGTATTTTCAGATAAAAATGGATGGGCATGACAAGTTCTTGACCATTTTTGTGACACATCAAGGACAGTATGAGTTCAGAGTAATGCCATTTGGGCTGTGAAATGCGCCTGCAACATTCCAGTGTCTCATGAATCAAATCTTCTCCAGCTTCATCAGAAGGTTTGCGTTGGTCTTTTTTGATGACATCCTGGTTTATAGTGCTACCAAGGAGGACCATATGGATCACCCTAAACAAGTGTTAGCTGTGATGAGAGAACAGAAACTGTTTGCCAAGGAGTCTAAGTGTGCTTTTGGAAGAAGATCAATAGAGTACCTGGGGCATGTAGTCTCACAAGGAGTAGCCACTGATCCAAGTAAAATAGGAGCGATGAAGGATTGGCCTAGACCTCGCAATCTGAAATCTCTGAGAGGATTTTTGGGGTTTATAGGATACTATAGAAAATTCATAAAAGATTATGGGATAATTAGCAAACCCCTGACTAAACTATTGAAGAAGGAAGCATTCAAATGGGATGAGGAGACAGAGCATGCTTTGAGTAGTCTGAAATTAGCCATGTACACGGCACCTGTATTGAGCCTGCCAGACTTTAAAGAGAAGTTTGTTTTGGAGACTGATGCAAGTGATCTAGGTCTGGGAGCAGTCTTGAAACAGAATGGACGGCCGATTGCTTATTTCAGCAAATCCTTAGGCCAAAAATAGCAGGGACTTTCCACATACGTAAAGGAGTTACTGGATGTAGTTCTAGCAATGAAGAAATGGAGTGGTTATCTACTGGGAGCTCCATTTATTGTACGGATAGACCAACAGGCCTTAAAGCATCTACTAGAACATCAGCTGAACACAATGACACAGCATAAACTTGTAGCCAAACTTCTTGGCTATGATTATGAGGTTAAATACAAGAGGGGAGTGGACAATAAAGCAGCTGATGCACTATCTAGATTCGGTCCTGAAATGAATGCTATTTATGGAAGTGTGTATGAGGGAAGGGCTGCTTGGATAACTGAAGTACTTGATAGTTATTCCACGGATAGATTATTTTCTGCCATTCTACAAGCCAAGGTACTTAAACCTGATGCATATCATATGTATATATTGCAAGAAGGGGTGTTAAGGAGGAAAGGAAGGCTTTGTGTAGGAGAAAGGAATGGTATGAGATCAAAGGTTATCACTGCCTTACACGATTCACTAGTGGGTGGGAATTCTAGCATATCTGCCACCACTGCACGTATACGGAACTATTTCTACTGGCCTAGGCTTAAACAAGATGTGGATGAGTATGTGAAAGGGTGCCTAATTTGCGCTGGAAGTAAAGTTGATACTACTGCAAATGCAGGGCTGTTGCAACCGCTGCAAGTTCCTTCTTCACCATGGACTAGTATCAATCTAGATTTCATGGAAGGACTGCCTAAATCTGAGGGTAAACATCTCATATTAGTAATCGTAGACAGGTTCAGCAAGTATAGTCACTTTGTGGCTATGCACCGCCCGTATACTGCAGAGACTGTGACCCATGTATTTTTGGATCAAGTCTACAGACTACACAGACTTCCTAGAGAAATCATCTGAGATAGGGACAAGGTTTTCACTAGTCATCTTTTAAATGAACTTATGAGATTGGCAAGGGTGAAGTTGGCGATGAGTTTTGCTTATCACCCTTAGTCGGATGGTCTGGCAGAGAGAGTTAATCGGTGCTTAAAATCATACTTGAGGAGCACGTGTTCCAGAAACCACACTCACGGAGTAGATGGCTTCCATTAGCAGAATTTTGGTACAATACAACCTTACACTCTAGCATCAAGATGACACCCTTCAAAGCCTTATACGGATACAAAGCCTCACACATCCCTATACCATGTTCAGCCAATACGGTTGGGGGCACAGTCAGAGAGTTCTTGAAACAACGAGAGGAGATCCAGAGCTTGTTGAGAGAAATCTACTAAAAGCAGTAGAGAGGATGAAATTGAATGCTGATAGGAACAGGAAGGAGAGAGTCTTTGAGGTTGGAGATCAAGTATATCTTAAATTGCACCCCTATTGCCAAAATTCCCTGCAATTTTGACAAAATATGAAGTTGTCCCCTCGGTTCTATGGACCCTACACTGTGCTAGAATGTATTGATGAAGTATCCTATAAGCTGGATCTACCAGGATCATCTAGAATCCATCATGTCTTCCACGTATCATTGTTGAAGGAGGAACTAAAAGGAAGGGAACAACTAGCTAGAGAACCACCAAAGATGAACAACGACAACAGTTTTGAAGTTTTTCCTATTAAGGTGCTGGATCTGAGGATGAAACCTGGTAGCAACCGACCACAAGAACAATTGAAGATTCAATGGAAAGGGTCTATTGCAGAATAATCGACTTTGGAAGACGCAACGTTGGTTCGCAAGTATTTTTCGACAACATAGCCTTGTGGTCAAGGCTTTGAAAAGGAGTGAGGTATGTTATGAACTTTCCAGAATTGTCAGGCTGGGGAGCTACTTCTAGAAGGGGCAGAAGAAATCAAAGGAAGGAGATGGTGAAAGGAGCAGTTACAACTGTTGAAAAACACATGCTCATTGAAGAATCAAAGAAGAAGTCAAATGCGCCTTTATAAGTCAAATCTATTAATGTTGTAATTTTGGTTTAATCGCTAAACGTTTTTATTAGTATTCCGTACGTTTTCATTAAGAGACAGTTATAAACTTGGGAGATGTGCCTAAAGAGGCAAGTTTGAAGTAATCGCTGAAATACAAATCCTCTTATCTCTCTCGCTCTCTTCTCGCCGTCTCCTTCATCTCCTTTGTTTATCTCCGATATTCTGCTTGTTTTGTATCGAATCTTTACAGGTTCGTTACACGCTCCACTTCTCATCATTTTAGGGAAGGGATTGCTTCTCCAATACCAATAGAAAGCTTTCTGGTTCTTCGGTGTGATGAAAGAGAAGAAGTCAAATGTTGCTTGGAAAGTGTGCTTCAAGTGAAATCAGGAGAAATATATAAATATATAAGTAAATTTATATTTCAAAATTTCATCGAGAGTGGAATAAAGAAAGGAAGAGAATCATATTCGACTATTCTAGAGATCAGTAATCCGTACACGTGCAGGATTTTCCACGGTATTAATTTGCTAATTATTAAATAAAGTAATATTATTTTGACTATATTTACATTTACACACTAATTAATCTATGACCGACCCTAAAAAAGGTCCCATGTTATTATGGTATCTTAATTTTAGTCTGATCCGAATAGTATACTTAACATCTCCACGTGGGAAATGATATAGCGCAAGAAATTTTAGCAAGAAAATCATAAAAATGGTGGACCCCATGTGTTTAACACCAAATGGACGATTGTGATTGGTGTTTAACACGCGAGACCCACAATTCTTGTGATTTTCTTACTAAAATTTCTTGCGCTATATCATTTTCCATCTCCACGTGTATGTCCTCCAGAAACATGGACAAGAAGCCTATAATGACGATTCAATTTGTCTCCTTCAATTTACGTCTACCTCAACTTGTTAGTTGTCACACCAATGCGATTTTCTTGTATATCCCTTTTACAATTTAGGAATTATTATATCGTAGTCTTTTGAATAAATGAGCATTTTAAATTAGGTTCATGCTCTACGTCTACATCTACATCTACGTCTAGGCCTACTGTCTTCCTCATCCCTATCAATGCATGGCCATGAGTGTGGATGGCGACGACCTTTCCAAAATTATGCATTGTCAAAGGGCCACCACGCCCACATTTGATGACGGGTTAACAATCTTATCTTATTTGGTATAGTGTTCGAAACCTTGTAGACTTGTAAGATTTAGGTTCATCTATTTGACCATAAATGGTGTGAAGAGAAAGAATCCCAAGTTGGAATTATATCAAACGTTTAACTTTTATTCGATATGATTTTTGTATACTCAATACAATGTATATAGAAGTCTATGGGAATAATGGGGATCATGGTGTGGTTTGAATAAATTTGATCTCTTTATTTTAGGGATCACATCTTTTACAGTTTTAAGCCAACCCCCCATGTCTATCTATTTTGTTAACACTCTCTTTCAAGTTGAATTGAGAGATGTTCAATTTCCAACTTGCGTAGAGTACTTGAGATAGGGGACGAGGTGTAAGAAAGAGGTTCAGCGGTGACTGCCTTGGTTAGAATATCAGCTGGCTGTTCTTCTGATCGTTCAAATGGAAGACTGATAATACATTCTTCAAGTTTTTCTTTAATAAAGTGTCGGTCCACCTCTACGTACTTAGTTCGATCATGCTGAACCAAATTTTCAGATATGCTGATAGCTGCCTTGCTATCACAACTCAATGGACATACTTCATCAACAAGTAACCCAAGCTCTTGAAGCAGTTTCCTGAGCCATAGGATTTCAGTTAGACCACGTGCTATGCCTCTAAATTTTTCTTCTGCACTTGATAAGGACATAACTTTCTGCTTCTTACTTTTCTAGATTACTAGATTTTCACCAACCATCATAAAATAACCAGTAATAGATCGTCGATCAACTGGGTTTCCTGCCCAATTAGCATTTGTATACCCCGTAATGCTCAGGTGTCCATTAACTGCAAACCGAATCCCCCATCGTGATGTACCTTTTAAGTATCGTAGGATTCGGAGTGCAGCTTCCTATGGTCGATCTGTGGTTTGTGCATAAATTGGTTGATTACACCGATGGCATATGCTATGTCTAGTTGGGTGTGTGCAAGATAGATGAACTTTCCTACCAAGTGCTGGTATCGAGTCTGGTCTGTTAACTCAGCTCCTTTTGTGATTTGAAGTTTTTGGTTGAATATAGTAGGGGTGTCAGCTGGTTTACAGTCTAGTAGTCATGTTTTTGTTAGATGATCTAATGTGTATTTTCTTTGTGAAATAAAGAACCTTTTTTTGATCTTTGGACCTTTATTCCCGAGAAATACTTTAGTTCTCCCAGATCATTCATCTTAAATTCACCGATAATTTTTTTTCTCAATTCTTCAATTTCTTCGGAATCACTCCCATGTAAAAACCATATCGTCCACATAAATAATAAGACATGTGATCAACTTGCCTTTTTCTTGATGAACAAAGTATGATTCTTGCTCTGTTTGTACCCACACTTCTTCATAGCCAGAGTGAATATTCCAAATCAAGCTCGGGGTAATTGCTTTAGTGCATGTAATCCTTCTGTAATTTGCATACATGATTCTCATGGAACCTTGTCGAAAAATATTTTTTTACGTCAAATTGATATAAGGGCCATTCCAGGTTAGCTGCAACAAAAAATAACACTCGAATTGTATCTATCTTTGCAATTGGTAAAAATTTCTCGGAATAGTCAATCCCATAAGTTTGCGTGTATCCTTTTGCAACCATCCTTGCTTTGTACCTTCCTATTGATACATCGGCTTTTCATTATGGCAAACACCCATCGACATCCAACAATGCGTTTACCTGTAGGAAGCTGACATGTGTCCCATGTACTATTTTTTTAAGGGCATCCATTTCTATTTCTATAGCTCATCGCCACTCAGAATGTTGTAAAGCCTCCTGAGATGTATGTGGTAATTCATCAGATTACAGAGCTGCAGTGAATACGGAGGCACTACTCCCCCTGTAGTAGGTCTGAAATGAGATTTCAAGGAAGTTGAATGTGAAGTGTCTGGTTCTTCACAAATAAAGCTTAAAAGCCGAATGTATAGGATAAAAGACTCTGTGTCATTT
>JAOWBN010003898.1:0-22994 GCA_028565015.1 Pinguicula moranensis | reverse complement strand
TGGAAAACGTTACATAAACGTTTATAATAAATTGAAATAGTACTTTACTATTTGAATACTGTGCAAGTTTGAAAAACTAGTCAAATAACGTGCATTGTTTTCCAACATTAAATGTTTTCCAACCAATAGAATTTAATATTTTCCAACTGCTCCCACTCGGCTACATAAGCCGCACAACAGAACATATATGCTCAGCTACACAATCCGTACAATAGAATATATCTGCTCGGCTACACAAGCCGTACAACAGAACATATTTGCTCGGTTACACAAGCCGTACAACAAAATACATTTGTTGTTTTGACATATACGGATTTTCTCATACTTCATACAAGAAATGATTCGTACGACCAAGAAGTAACAAGTAGTGCCATATTAAGTTACCACCTAACTAACATGCCTAGACAGTACTACCATGTCGTTTCTGGCGCGACACGTTTAAGAAATGTGCCGTTTCCGGCACATCGCGTGTGTAACTCGCGCCATTCGTTTGGATAGAGCGTCATGCACCATTTTTGCCATGGTGCGCGTACGAAACCCGCCATTACGGCGCGGCGCGTTAACATCACGCACTGTAACTGTTCAGGCCAAGCTCACGCGCCGGCGCATGATGGACACGTGCCGCCGTGAGCGGCGGCCGACGGCGTCGGGCAACAGCATGCTTTAATTTTCGGCGGTTCGGAAATCAATTACAAAAATCAATATAAATAATACCGGAAATCAATCAAGAACTAGAATTATAACGGATTTAAAAATAATCGAACGAATCAAATATAATCCGATCCGGAACCTTTCTCTGATACAACTGTAATCCAATTTTTAGAACGGATCTAATATTGAATGTATAGGTAACAAATCAAATACGATAAATGTTACCATTTACGGAAGCGTGATAGTTGGATTGAGTGTCCGGATAACGAGTCTACTAGAGTCTCGTTAGATTCCACAAATCAAATCTTAGCCTCGTGGGTGGCTAGGCAGACAGAGAAAATCCGTATCGTTATTTTGAAAGTGTCATGTTAGTTAGGTGGTAACTTAATATGACACTACTTGTTACTTCTTGGTCGCACGAATCATTTCTTGTATGAAGTACGAGAAAATCCGTATATGTCAAAACAACAAATGTGTTTTGTTGTACGGCTTGTGTAGCCGAACAGATATGTTCTGTTGTGCGGCTTATGTAGCCGAGTGAGAGCTGTTGAAAAACATAATGAAAAACATGACAAACACGTTTGTGTACGTTTGTGTATATTTGTCTAAACTCTAACTTGCACAGTACTTAAATAGTAAAGTACTATTTGAAATTGTTATAAACCTTTTTTTAACATTTATATATTTAATAATAAATGTTTTTCACTCCTTTAAATAGGCTACGTGCCTATTCATTTGATATAACGAATAGAAAGACAATACGAGATTTTTCTGTCTGCCTACCCACCCACGAGGCAAAGATTTTATTCGTGGAAACCTAACGAGACTCTGGTAGACTCGTTATCTGGATACTCGATCGAATCACGCTTCCGCAACAGGTAATATTATCGTATTTGATTTGTTACATATAAATTCAATATTAGATTCGTTCTAGTTATTGAATTACAGTAAGTAAATAAGAAAATAGATACTTGCAAACGTTGACGACAAGAATTCAATTATAATAATTTGTTCTCATCCAGGCCAGGTGCAATGGCTGGAAAACATTTTACTTCTCTTTCTGTACATTTATTGTCCTGTATATTATGATGTTTGATTTATGTCATGTTACAGTTTATCTGCTCATTATATTCCAATGCTTTTTATGATACTTGTTTGTCCCTGTTAGACGTGATGTGCTTGGTAATCTCAATTACCTGATAGCTGTTATCCTCTGTACTTCCTGGCCATTGAAATTAAACCAAGGGGTGGAGTAGGGGGACATGGGACCATGGTCCTCTCTGGAATTTAAAAACAAACAAACTAATTTATATGTAAAAAAAATTATTTTTTTAATTTGGTACCTAGATAATGTTATCATATTTGTTCTAAATTTAAATCTGAGGACCAACCAATACTCCATCTGACATTTACGTACAATTTAGTTATATTATCAATATTATTGATATAGAGGTGAAAAACAAATTTTAATAGATATTTTTTTCATATTTTTAGAGGCAACTTTTTAATACATATTTTTATATTTATTTAATATAATTATTTTTGAGATTGTAGTTACAAAAATTCTATTTCTTGAAAACCTTGACTTATAGAAAAAATTAAAAATCCTTTTATTTTAAACTCTCATCAATTAAATGCGAAAAAAATTTAGATTTTTGCAAATTTTTTTGGAGCAATGTATTTTCAAAAATTAACATAAAATTTATTAAATTTTCTTATATTTTTTTCTCAAATCCAAAAAAAATTGATTTTTTTTTTGCAGTTTTAATTGATCCAATCCGACCTGACCCACAAAAGTTGGCCCTCTTATTTCTATTCCTGGTTCTGCCCCTTATTTCAACCCTGATTATCATATTCCACTGCTCTTTTACCTTGTGGATGCCATATTCATTTCTGTTTTGAATTTACCTTGAGTGTCATATTCCACTGTTCCATGTGCTCTTGTTGATGTCTTGTTTACCTGGTAGACGTGATAATAATATTTATCCTGCAGGAATTTATTGCACCGTTTCGTCCACTCAGTTTCTTCTGGTTGAGTTGAATATTTATTTGTTGCTCTACATCACCCTACTTCCTAGTGTGACACTTGCTACCTCCAGACTAGATTAGCTTTTACTGGTTGTGTCAAGATACGGTGGCTCCAGTGGGGAGCTAGAGATACGAGGGTCATGATCCCAAGAACTTCACCCCAGTTTTTTTATGTTTTTTTTTTTTTTTTAAAAATATTTTTAAATGCAATTCTTTTTAAAATTATTTTTTGTTCCCAAAAAAATTTATTCTTCAAAAAATGTTTTCTTTGGCCTACCGGATTTATATTTCTGGCTTCTTGGGGGCTGTTCCAACCTTCTAAACTGAATTCTGTAGCAAACGGTTGGATTATTATTTGATGGTGATTTTAACTTTTATGACTCGTCTCGTTGGGCGTTGGGTGTTTGTTTGTACGACTCCTCCATTTATGAAGGATTCCGTATTCGAACTACGGGTTCATCAAAACCCTTCTTGCGGGACGGCGGCTCGGGTCGAGCGGGAACGAAGGAAACTTTCTACTGTGCAACTAACTAATCAAAGTTACCGACAAATACTGAATTTCAATCAATCTATGGAGGAAATGTGCTAAAGGAAAACAAGGCAATGTTCGCAATAACTTTTTATTTTAAAAATGTATTTAAGTGGAAACAATTTATTAGACTCATATTCATACTGTCATAACACAATTACAATCACAACCACAATCACAATCACAATTAATAATTATATTTTTAATTAAATTGAGATCCTGAGATTAGATGACAATATTCTCTTTTATAGTCTCATTTGATGTGCATGGGTCCTAGTTTGCCGTAAAAGTCATTTTTGTAATGCAAAAACTCATGTTTTTTTTTTTTTTATAAGTAATAAGGATAACAGAGACCCAGACCACAGTATCGGGGTATCCTTTAGGCCCAGGGGCCCGCCGACTAATCCTCTCAGAATGACAGTGAATACTCCCCCACTGGAGCTCGAATCCTCGATCTTTAGGCAAACCCTGAGAATCGAAGACCACACGCTCAACCGTTAGGCTAGTATGCACCGTCGCAAAAACTCATGTATTACGTGTGCCCCTCTAAGAAATAGTCATTGCAAATAGTGATGAAATACATATGTATTGCCAAACTATCATTATTAAAGGTTACTTCACAACGGCATCATCAAGGGGCGCTTTTGATTGTTTAAAAGTACAGAAACAACGCAGAAGTTTAACTTTAAAATATATGTGATTGTGCTGTACTAAGAAGAAATAGTTGCAAAAAACGAGTAAATTTGGAGAATAAATTACAACCAGTTGTGTTGAACTCATGGGCATGTGGGTTTATCTTCGGATCCAAAATTCTAATTGTTGCGAAGTCGAATGGAATTTCGCGGCGTGTATCCTTTTTTTTGGTTAAGCAAATGTTTTATTAAATGGGGCTTTTGCCCGTAAAAAGCTATACAAAAGTTTTATACCTATTTATGGAGGCCAAAAAGTAATTACACCCTCTAAAGCATTCAATTGATTTTATCAACCAATGTGTCCCATGAATTACACAAAAATAGGTATTTTGTTTTTGACCTATAATCTATGGCCAACTACTGATTTGGGCATTAATGAATTTGGCTTATCTAAAAAAAAATTACTGATTTGGGCCTTTTGTAATATTTTTCCTGTTTCAAAGTTCATGTTCCCGAAATGAGTTGATCGAACCAATAAATAATTTTTTGGGTCGGTAAATTTTTTTCGATACAGAAAAATTTTGGTATAGTATCCGGAGTACCAATTACTAATCACTATTCTCGATTAAGCAGCCCTAAACTTCACTGTACCAAGAGGTAAAGAATATGAGACATCTCAGTAAATTGTTCCACTGATAGACCTGGGCATTCGGGATTCGGAATTCGAAATTCAGAAATGCGGTTTTTTTATTCGGTCCGAATTTATTTCAAAAATGGAATGTGATTTTCGAATCGATCCGTATTTCAGAATTCGGAAATCATATTCTAGAGCTTCTATTTCAAAATTCGAAATTCCTAATGCACAGCCCTATCGACCGAGCTGTCGCTCAATGAACTAATAAATAACAATGCAATCCAATTTAACAAACATGATGCAAAATCGTTCCTGCAGATGTGGCTGTTTTACTTCTACATTAAATACATAGATAACATGCAATGTGGAAAATTATAACTCTTGGCCATTTTGAGTGGCTTCATAAGTTTCAAGTGAAAATATAAAGTTGAGCGGCAATGAATCCCATTTACTTCTCTTTATTAGTACATGGAGAATTATTGGTGGTGGTATTTATTGGTTGATCTATCTTTGGCTCTTAGTGACTTACCTTCTATACATTTCTCTTGATAATAGTTAAGTAGGGCGCACACTTAGTTTGTCAATTATGTTCACATTCAATCATAACATATAGTTTGAAATAGGTGTGCAACTGTCAGTACTTTTGAAAAAAAACTTCACTTGCCACGGAAAATTCTACAATTGGCAATTTAAAGTTACTGTTGTAGAGACTTAACATTTTTTTTTACCTTGTTCATTCATGGAAATATGTGCACTGAAGAAAGAAAAAATTTACTACTATTGTCAAGTTATAGTTTATTCTACAAGTAAAAACATTGCTTCAAATGAAGTATTTTTCTTGTGGGGTTAATTGATAGTATTAGTATTAGTATTAGTATTAGTATTAGTATTATAGTGTGAGGAATGTAATGTAGATAATTTTTGACAACGATGCTCTCGGAAGTTTGAGATACCTCTTCACCAGTCATCGTTGCTGATTCGAGATTACCTTTTATATACCGATCGGGTGCGCTCGACGGTAGGGTAAGTTCCGGAAGGGCACTGGACTTGGTTGGAGGGCTGGTAGGAGAACTGGTGACAGTTGTTCAATCCGGCTACTCTGAGTTTTGCCCACACTAAGGAACCTCATGACTTCAATATATGATCCCGGGAGTTCAAGTAAAGTGGTGAAGCCTGACCAAATCTTGGACACAATTGAGAGTGATGACAAAGATGAATGGATACAAGTCCACAATCGCAAGTCAGACGGCCATCGAAAATCTGATTCCCAGGCTAATCAAGAAAGACAACTCCTCCCTCTGTTACCAGTCTGCGAGCTAAATCGACCTCCTTCTACTTTACCAACTTCTCTCTGTCATGGAAGAAGGCTGATATGTGGTATGTTTTTTCAGGATATGGCAAAGTAACGAATGTACATATTCCCAAGAATCCTCCGATGTCTGGTATTCGTTTTAGGTTTGTACGATTTCTGAAAACCTCTGTAACACCCTCTTTGCTGGAAAATCTTAAATGGGATTTGGGTTGGATCCTACAACTCTTTGTCAGTGAAGCAAGTGTTCAATCTCGTTTAGAGACACCTAAAAATCCTGAGGCAGTCACCATACCAGAAAGCATTGAAACAACAATTACACATACGAAACCTGTGAGCACATTAAAGATTACACTGGACCCTGAAGCTGCTAAATGGTTGGATAGATGCCTGATCGGAATTCCTTCCCTGATTTTGGACACATCCTCACTTGAACATATACTAATTGAAGTTGGTTATGAAAATTGCTCAACTGTATGTATTGACGGAGGAGAGGTCCTTATAAAAATGTCATCTCCAGAGGAAACCATCAAATTACTAGCTGATCATAAGGTGGTTCGAAAATTAAATTCGCATTCACTGCGTCCTTGGAAGCTATTAAATGGAAAATTGGCCCGCCTAATTTGATTACAAGTCAGATGGGGTTCCTTTTCACTGTTGGTACGAGAAGTTCATTGCGAAATTGCTAGGTAAATTGGCTCTCTAGTATCCATTGAGAACAAGATTTTGGATCAATACGAAATGTTATTTGGTCGCGAGGTGCTTACTAATTCGAGCACAATGGGTATGTCAGACGCTTGAAATTGATGCTGATAATGCAAAATTCAACATTCAGCCTATGGAATAACATACTCCACTCGATTCAGCACCTAGTTGGGGTAGATCCAATGGGAAACATGTATTGTCCTGACCTCTCGGAGTGGCCTGGCCTGCCTTAACAAAAACAATTTGGAGATCCAAAGCAAAGGAACCCGACGGCAAGCCTATGGGAAAACCAGTTTACGGAGAAGGAAATATGGCTGCCATACCGGAGATCTCCCTCTGTCCGGCAAAAAGGACACCATTGGAATGTGAGCCATCAGTTGCAGAGCACCCATCAATTGCAATGCTTTAAACAAAAAATCCAGCTGCTTCTGAGGTGAAACCTATCACTAGATTGGAGGCTAGACAGACCTGTCAGACAAAACGATGTGATCTTGTAGCTAAAAACAACAATGAGGACAACGTTCTGGGCTCAGAGTCAATTGCGAACAAATCCCCGAGAAATCCTCTTATTGGACTCCGTGAATCAAAATCTGATGAAGAACTTTCGAGTCATCAACGGCGGGAAAAATACTAACATATGGTCCATGGATACCAATTAAGGCCCACCACGGAAAGTTTACGACCCTATTACTAAGTCAACACAAAAAATTGGGCCTGTAACCTACAGAACACGCAACAGATAGCTACAATATCCAAGGCCCATACCCAGAGCACCCTTCAAATCCAGAATTATTATCAGTCCAAAAAACAGTTTCGTGCACTCTCAGCGATTCTGCAGACAAATTACGCAGACACACAAGCTGGATTCGTACTTGCCATGCTGATATACTTGACAATCTTACAGCAGCAATCAATGCCACCCCAATCAAATCGCACACAGAAGCATTAGTTGATTTCTTAATGGAACGGGAAGTTAAGCAACAAACATCCAGAAAGGATCTCTATACCCATGTAGAACAGATGGAAGTCCGCGATAATAACTCCAACAAGACGAAGAAAGATAGGAAGAAGAAATCTCGATCAATCAAAATACCATCCTCCAAGTAAACAATGCGAATTGTGTCCTATAACATTCGAGGTTTAGGCACACCTCAGAAGAAAGCAGAAGTAAGAAATCTGGTCAGAATGCAACAACTAGATCTCATGTGTGTGCAAGAAACTAAACTGACATCTATTGACAGAATACTCTGTAATTGGCTTTGGTCTGATGATAATTTTGATTGGCGCTTCTCTGCAGCTATAGAGCACTCTGGTGGCCCACTCTTCCCATGGAATTTATCTTCCTTTCAAATTCTTCACTCGTGGTCGGAAACAGGCATTCTTGGGTTAGTCGGTACATGGGGGACAGAGGATCCCAGTGACCATTGTAAATGTTTATTCACCATGTGACCTTAGAAGTAAAAGAAGACTGTGGCAGAATCTAACTTATGCTATCACCCTGAATCCGGCAGCAAACTGGAGTATTGCTGGTGATTACAATTCCATCCGTCTACCAGGAGAAAGGAAGAGTTCTGCTCCGCTACCTAATTCTGAGATGGCAGAATTCAACAACTTTATTATTGTTTTTAATCTGGTGGACATTCCCTTACAACGAGTAAGATATACTTGCATAGCGCACGGTGGTGATTGTCACTGTCAATTGGCACATATTTTTGTTTTCGAAAGTTGGTTTTTGAATTGGCTGGGATTATCTCAGGTTGGTCTAGACAGACTGCTTTCTTATCACCGTCCCATCCTTCTAAAATCAAAGAAGCAGAATGGGGGGCCAAAATCTATTAGATACTTAAACTTTTGGAAAAGGAACACAATTTTTTTAGATATGGTGAACTTATCTTGGGCCTCATTCAACGTGTCCGGATATAGCAGTTTTTTATTGAGCAAAAAACTGAAACTTCTGCGGATCAGTTTGCATAATTGGAACAAGAATTAGTTTGACCACACGGAACGCAAAGCAGTGGAAATCCAAGCCCAGCTAAACTCACTGGATGCTAGGATGGAGGATGGCAAAGGCTCTGCGGTTGACAGAGTGCAACGTTTTTCTTTATGGGTGCAATTACAGTACGCATTTAAGGACAAGGAGATACTTTTATTACAAAAATCCCGAGCCAAGTGGATAAAAGAAGGGGATGACAACACGCGTTTCTTCCACTCAAAAGTAAAAAGTATCTGCCGAAGAAATGCAATACGAGGGATGCGATTCTCAGGCATATGTACTGATGATGTTGATGACGTGAAAGCTGGTATTAAGAACTACTTCTCAACTCATTTTTCATCTGAAAATTGGGAGAGGCTGACTTTGGATCTCCCAACTGTCTCTATGCTTTTTGCGGAAGATAATTTGTTTCTCACAGCTAGTTTTACGAAGAATATATTAAATCGCGGTATGGAGTTGTGCTACCACTAAAACACAGGGACCCGTTGGATTCAATTTCAACTTCATACAGAAGCAGTGGATCACAATCAAACAAGATTTCATTAATTTTATCCGTGACTTCTACAGGTATGGGAAACTATACAAAGCCTTGAATTCCACATTCATTACTTTGATTCCAAAACTGGACAATCCAGTTCAGCTTGATCAATATAGACCAATATCACTAATTGGCTGTGGCCATATGGTTCTATCAAAGATTCTGGCTAATCGGTTGAAGACAGTGATGCACAAATTGATAGCCACAAACCAAACGGCTTTTATATGAGGAAGACAAATTTTAGATGGGATTCTCGTTGCAAATGATATCATACACTCCATGAAGAAATCCAAAAAGGCAACGGTGCTTCTCAAGGTAGACTTTAGCAAAGCCTTTGACATGGTAGGTTGAAACTTTTTATTGCTAATGATGCAGAAAATGGGTTTTCGCCAAGTCTGGACATCATGGATCACGGAATGCACAAGCTCTGCACATTCCCTAATTATGATAAATGGAAGCAGTTCCGAGGAGTTCAAGATTTCGAGAACATTAAGGCAATGGGATCCTCTTTCCCCTTTCCTTTTTTGATCATTACAGAAGGTTTAAGTTTGCTTATAAACAAAGTTGTGGAGATTCGAAGACTCACAGGCACCAAAGTGGGTTCTTTCAGAATTACGCACCTCCAATATGCTGATGATTTATTACTTATTGGTTCAAGGACACGGGAAAATTTGTTCGCCATGAAAGGCATATTTAGGGCCTTCGAACTTATATCAGGCCTACAAGTCAATTTTATGAAGAGCAGATTATATAGGCTAAACCAATGCTGATGTAGTAGCAGAATTCACTAACATTTTGAGCTGTCAATTCGCCTCCTTACCATTCATTTACCTGGGAATGCCTATCAGAGGTAATCCAAGAAGAAATCTCCATGTAGAATCCAATCATTAATGTCATCAACAACAGAATTCATAGATGGAAAAATAAATCCTTCTCAGTGGCGGGTAGATTGATTCCAATCAAGTCAGTACTATCAAGTCTCACTGTCTACTATCTATCTTTGTTTTCTGCTCCTTCAGGCGTGATCAAATTCATCAACTCCAAGCTGAGTAATTTCTTATGGAAACAAAAGGCAGGAAACTCTTGCCGTAAGAGAATACAAAGGTGGAGGGCTCGCTGTCAGAGATATCAACTTGATGAATCAAGCGTTATTGGCTAAGTGGCTGTGGCGTCTTCGTACCAAGGAGGATAGTTTGTGGAGCAAGGTGGTTAAAACAAAGTATTTTCATCTGTCTGATCATCTAAGCAGTTAGAATCTTATAACCATGCTAGACAACATCTCTCGATACTGGGAAGACCTCATCGAGCAACTTGTTTAATAGTCAAATAAAATTGGAGGTAAACGCAGGAGATAACACACTCTTTTGGAGATACAATTGGACTGGGGAAGAATGTCTTACACTAAAATTTCCACAACTTTACCAAGTAAGTATTAAGAAACATGCCAAAGAATGCGACACCTCTCTACCTATTCGCGGAAGAAGATATTGGAATCTGACTTTTCGAAGACCCCTAAGATCAAGAGAGCATGTCATCTTACAGGAGCTTATATCACATTTACACCCATTCAGTACAATATCAGAAGGTCTAGATGTCTGGAGGTGGACATATGATGATTTCGGACAGTTCTCTATATCCTCACCTTATTCTGCATTGAGAGACTCTATAAACAACTTCACAGAATATGACCTCATACAAACGCAGGCCTGGGGAAATATGGCAGCCAAACGTGTTCAATTATTTGCATGGAAGCTTTTTCAGAATCGTATCCCGACTGTAGACAACCTAGTCAGACGAGGATTACAAATAAGAATTAGCGAGCAAGCCTGCATCATGTGCGGAACCATGATCGAATCAGCAAATTATCTATTTTTAGGCTGCTATAGTGCACATAACCTATAGAAGATGTCTATGATTGGTTTGACACCACAGCTGCCAAGCAAGTTGATATTTAATCAAATTATGAAAATCATATGTCTCTGCTCTCTAACATAAATGGTTGGGAAGAATGGAAAGTAATATGGTAGGCAACCATTTGGGTACTATGACGAGAGCATAATGCCATCAGATTCGACGTTGAAAAAACCATCACAACACTCTTGACTGGGTAAAAATGTCTTCCTGGTTTTGAATTTCAACACGCTCATTACATTACACTGGCACCTCCATTATGGATTGGATCAGAGTTCCTAATGCTGCAAAATAGTTTTAGCCTAGGGGCGCATAGGCGTTACTACTCTGCATCTTTGTAAGCTCAATGAGAAGACAATGCTGCAATATTTGGTATTCATACAAAAAATTTAATTATTGAAAAAAATTTGATAGTATAATAATTTTTATTTTTCTACTTTGTACCTCCTTGAACTTGATGTTGTTCTTATTTCAAAATATAGCATTAGTTTCGTTTAATTTAGTTGGTAAAAGCATAAAAATTTTATGTTTGGTTTATGGGTTCGAATCCCACGTGTGTTCCTCTTTTTTGGAAATGAAAAGAAAAATATTTTAAATCTATTGAGATTTGATCATTGCCCATTAAATTCAAAATCAATAGAATAAATTACCACATCACATTATATTTTGTTAATTCAAATTAAATAAAAATTTATGTATATGTCTAGAATAAATTTTTAATTTATATTTTAGAGTTCATTAATATGATTATTTTTTATATTTAATAATTTTTAAAATTATTCGAATTTCAAACTTTTGAAGTTATTTATATGTAAAAAAATTAATTATTACAAAATTGTGGATTCATTTATGCCATTTTTATTAGTTATTTTTTTACTATTTTCTCTATAGTTAAAAATAAATAAATAGATTTTTTTTGTGTCAGATAAACACATTACAAGGAAAAAAAATCATAAACAAAAAACCCCATAAACAATTAGGCCAAAATAAGCAAAATATTCATTATAAGATAGAATAGTACAAGGTGTGTCAGATAAACACATTACAGGAAGAATGCATAATCTAATCTTGCCTGCTCCCATTATAAAACCCAAATCTCAAACATAGTCTTAAATGTCCTCATTCTTTTTTTCTTTTATAAATCTTGCATAGTGATGTAGGATCACCCTAGCTATCCGAGCCTAACTAGGCTAATTTATCTGATTGGACTTTGATGATCCTTGAGTATTATGATGTGACAGATAAATGCAAACAATGATCTAACAAGTGTGGGAACATGAGAAGATAAGTTGGCTAGTACTTTGGACATTGCCCCCTAATTGGGCCATTTCTCCTACTAGTTCAAAGTGCATGGTTGTTTTTGAGTTCTTTTTAAGAATAATTATGAAGTCAATAACCAAAATACTTATTTATTTATGGGGCCTGTGCAGGACTCAAACTCTATCTATTTGGGTCAAAATAGTTAGTCATGCAAGCATAACTTTAGGTGAAGGAGAGTTGCTCAGACTCCCTTGTTGTTAGGCCTAGTCTTTTTGATTTGATTGAGTTGTTTTGAAGCTACATAACTCGGCATGTGAGTTATATGGATATATTGAATAATTTTATGAAAATACTTTACCTTAGAGACACTTCTCTTGGTATAATTCGGGTTTTACTTTCTTCTTCTTTACAATACTCAAACATTTGCCCCTAGTAAAATCACTATACTAGCTCATCATCAATTGGTATTATATCCCAATAACCGTTCTTGGACATGTTTTAATCATCAACAATGGCTGGTGGACAAGGACGTGGTTGCCATGGTACCAATGAGGATGTACCATCCCATGTTCGTGATGAAAGGAAAGAGATGATTGATGCTTTATAGAGGCAAGTTGCATAATTAACCCAACGCTTGGAAGCTCAAAGCCATGGGGATCATGATGCCTCTAGTCATGATTCTGATTCCACATGTTCTACAATCCATACGATACTCGAGGTCAAAGATGCATGTTCGTGAAGAATGTTATAGAACTCTCGGATTCAAAATTGATCTACTCGATTTTTTTGGGATGTTGCTAGCTAAAGGATTCATGGATTGGATCAATAAAGTAGAGTGTATTTTCAAATACAAGGAGGTCCCAAATGATGTAAAGGTGAATCTTATTGCCATCAAGCTTAAAGGATAACCTTTTGCTTGTTGGGAGCAAACAAAATGCTTACAAGAGAGGCAAGGTCGACACAAAATCACTAATTAGGAGAAAATGAAAAAGAAAATGAGGAGTCACCTCCTCCCCTTTGGCTACACTCAGGCCTCATATCAACGACTTCACACGTTGAGAGAAGGCACGCAGAATGTTGAAGAGTACACCGAGGAGTTCTACCAATTGATCGCTCGGAATAACTTATATGGGTCCGAGAAGTAATTGGTGGCTGGATACATTGATGGACTTCGCTAATCCATCCATGAAGTGCTGAATCTTCAATCCATATGGGGTGTTTCAGAAACCTATCAATGTGTCTTGGCTGTTGAGAAGCAGCAAAGCAGGAGGCCATTAATCAGGAACCAAACTAACCGAGCAATTTAGCCTCAAGGAGGCAACCGAGTCGTGCAAACTCGGGATTCACGTTCCAACCAAAGACGACCACAAGGCAATGCTAACAACTCCACCATTAAGTGTTTTCATTGTGGTGAACAAAGCCATAAACCCAATGAGTGCAGAAAGTTTGCTAGATCAAAAGGAAAGAACTTATTGATTGGGGAAAAGCAATAGAGATGAGGAGATGGACGAGCAATAGAAATGAGAAGACGGATTGAGGAAAGCAATGGAGATGATGACGAGGAGGAGATGGTCGACATGCTGTATGGAGATGACCATGAAACCTTGGTGGTTCAAAGAGTCTTTGACATCCAAAGATGAGACCGAGGATGATTGGTTGTGAGACCAACAGCTTCTACACAACTTGCATGATTGAAGGTAATGTGTGCAAGGTGATGATTGATTAGGAGAGTTGCGAGAACATGGTGGCTAAATAAGCTATCCAGAAGCTGAACCTAAAGACTGAAGGTCATCCCAAACCATACAAATGATCTTGGCTCAACAAAGGTAGCAAGGTAACAGTTAACAAGTGTTGCTTAATGTCCATGATTCTTGATGAATATAAAGAAAAAGGTGTGGTGTATGCCTTAATGCCCCGTGAGAGTAAGATGGCCAAGGAACATGCAAATCTTCCCATGGAGATGCAAAGGTGTTAAGCTGAGTTTAGAGACTTGATGCCCAAGGACCTTCCTCCAAGATTACCACCAATGAGGAACATCCAACACCAAATTGATCTTGTGCCTGGATAGAGCTTACCTGACCGACCAACCTATCCCCTTAGTCCCAAGGAGTTATTAGACCGTGGCTACATCCTTAAGAGCATGAACCCTTGTGTGATTCCTACCTTGCTTGGTACCAAAGAAGGATGGATCTTGGCATATGTGTGTGGATAGCCGAATCATTGACCGAATCACCGTGAATTATAGGTTCCAAATTCCACGCCTAGATGACATGTTGGACCAGCTAGCCGACTCTAAGATCTTCTTTAAAATTGAACATAAGAGTGGTTATCACCAGATTAAAACCAGGCCCAGAGATGAGTGGAAAATGGCGTTCAAAATGACTCGTGGGTTGTACAAGTGGATGATCATGCCTTTTGGGTTGTCCAGTGTACCAAACACTTCATGATATTCATGCACCAGGTCTTGAGGCTTTTATTAGGTGGTTTGTGGTTGTTTACTTTGATAATATTCTTATTTATTACCCAAACATGGTCTCACATTTTGTGCATCTTCATGTGATTTTTGAAAGTTTTTAAAAGGAAATCTTATTTGTAAATAGGAATAAGTGTATGTTTTTAATACTTTTGTATCTTTACTTTGAATTGTTGTGTCTACTAATGGTATATGCTATTGTGAAGTGGCCTAGACCCAAAACATTCATGATGTGAAGAGCTTTCAAGGATTAACCTCCTTCTACTGACAAATTCTTCAAGGATTTCAGTTCCTTGATCGCCCCTCACCAAGTGCATGAAGGGCCATGACTTTGTGATGTGCTCGAAGTTGGAATTGGTGGAGTACAAAACCAAAAAGGATGCCAAGTTGCATTCTTTATTGAAAAGCTCTCAGGATCCAAGAAAAACTACTCTACTTACGATGTGGAGTTCTATGCCATTATACAAACCTTGAAGCATGGGAGGCATTATTTAGTGCAAAGGGATTTCATCCTTTTCATGGACCATGAGGCACTGAAATACATAAACGATCAACAAAAGTTGAATAGAAGGCATGCCAGGTGGGTGGCCAATTTGCCAGAATGCACCTTCTCATTGAGGCACCAATCTGGGAGCCTAAATTGAGTTGCTGATGCTTTTAGCCGAAGGACCATCCTCCACACCACATTAAGTGCAGAGGTTACTGGATTTGAAACCTTCAAAGAGATGTACAAGGCTGATCATTCTTTAGGGAAAATCTTTCAAGAGGTATCCCAATCATATCGTATGCTTTCCAATCCTCAAACCATTTTTGAAGATCAGGAATCATGGCTACAAGCATGAGGCAGCTAACCTCATTTGCTTCATCGACATTCTTCTCGTATTGTTCCATATCAACACGAGAAGTTGTAACAGGTGGACGTAAAGGAATAGGCACATCTAGGACATGGTCCTTCTTTTGATGTTTTAGAACAATTTTCAGGTTACAGTACCAATCTGTAAAATTGGAACCGTTGAGCTTGTGTTGTTCCATTACATATGCCAGAGGATATGTGTTTGGAGTCTTAGATGTCATCATCCACAAAACATCAGAAAAATACAAAGATTTAGTTCAGTTTCATGTTGTGTGTTCAGTTCAAAACTAGTACTGAATCCTACTACATATATGATTGTGTCCCTGTATGCAGTAGGCCCGAGATCCATATTTTACCACCCCAAACCTTTTGTAGGCATCGCCTTGTATCTTGTAGGAGTTGAACAAGAGCACAATGCTCTAGGTCACACTAAACTAACATTTGACGCTGTACAGAGGGACCTCCTCAAAGTCTCACCATTACTCTCAGCTGAGATGGCGTATGCAACTGTCCGCTGTGAGGCTGCTCGTATTGGAATCTTCACGGTCGCGCCTCACGACTCATCATTGGATTTAAGGAGTGGATTGTCTGCACGGGGCAAATCTGACCGGATCAAACCACGCACATCTCAGAAAGATAGCAATGGAGTAGATAAGGCATCCCTCTGGTGTACGTATTGCAGCAAATCCGGCCACACACTCGCCGGGTGTTTCAAATGGATCGGGTATCCCGAGTGGTGGCCGGATGTCAAGAAACGCGGAACAAAACCGAGTTCCTCCGAAACGGCGACCTACGCAGTGGGCGAATCTGGCATCGCCAGAACCAGCGGCTCCACAGGCGCAGCCACCAGCAGCTTCGAAGGAGTGTCTGTGGGAGAAGGAGATGATGGGGGGTCCAGTAATTTGGAGTTGGGTAAAAATACTCGACCCTTGATATTTAATCCTTGTCATTCACCTATTTTGCAGAATGGTCCCTCGCGAATTGCATCGGGAGGCTCCGAAAAATAGAACATTCTGTTTCGGCCACCGGATCCCACGAAAATTTCCGTACAGTCCCTGAAGTGTGGCAATTCTGCGTTTTTTGCCCAAAATAGTGATTTGCAGATTACAACACAGTCCATGCAGTCTCAGAATATGTCCGCCAAGCCCCTGAGTTCTGAAAATTATAATTCTGGCCCTTAATTTTTTAGACAGGGCTGTTTTGGGAAAAATGTGACAGTTACATGTGCTGCTACTACTACCGGGATGCCTACTCCTTGGATATTTGATTGTGGTACAACTGATACAATGACAAATGACCACTCAGATATGCTTAGTGTATCTTCTCCTCAGCGAAAGTGCATTCGAACTGCCAATGGTGAACTTGCTTCAGTTCAGGGGGCTGGTGTTATTGAATTATCTCCTACATTGAAACTTCCTAACTGATTATTTGTTCCGTCTCTCTCCTGTAAATTGTTATCTATTAGTCATGTGACTAATGAGTTGAATTGCTCTGCAATAATGTATCCCTGGTTTTGCTTGTTACGGGAGCGATAATTGGGCGTGACACTGAACGTGGTGGCTTGTACTATGTCGATGAGGTGGCTCATCACGGAACTTGTATGCTTGCTCGTGGGATAGTTAACAGACAGGCTTGGTTATGGCATAGACGACTTGGATATCCATCTATGGGTTATCTAAAACTTTTATTTCCTCATTTTTTTCCGGAATAATACCTTGGGATATTGTGAAACCTGTGTGTTAGCTAAAAGTCATAAACATTCCTATCCTGTGACAAACACTCGTTCATCTAGTGCTTTTTCCTTAATCCATTCTGATGTTTGGGGTCCTTCCCCTGTTGCTTGCATGAATGGTTTTCGGTATTTCGTATCATTTATCGATGATTGCACTCGAATGACTTGGGTTTTCTTTATCAAACAGAAATCTGAAGTTCCTCAAAAATTTATGGAATTTTATGCCATGATACTAACCCAGTTCCAATGTCATATTCAAATTCTGCGGTCAGATAATGGGGGCGAGTATGTAAATCATACAATGACCACATTTTTCAAAACAAAAGGGTTAGTTCATCAAACCACCTGTGCTTATACTCCTCAACAAAATGGTGTTGCCGAGAGAAAAAATCGTTTGCTGCTTGAAATAGCTCGTGCTTTACTTCTCGAATCCAAAGTTCCAAAATATTTCTGGTCTGATGCCATTGCAACGGCAGCCTATCTTATAAATCGTTTACCCACTAAAATCCTCAAACTTAAAACACCTCTCCACACACTTACCAAACTCCATTCAACATCGTTAACAACTACACTCCAGCCTCGTATCTTTGGATGTTCCGTGTTTGTTCATATTCCGAAAATTGCTCGCACCAAGCTCGATCCTTGTGCTGTAAAATGTGTATTCCTTGGATATGGTGTTCATAAGAAAGGCTATCGCTGTTTTGACCCTTGTTCTCGTCGCATGTTCACCACAATGGACTGTGACTTTCTTGAAATAGAGTACTACTATACTCAACCCACCGGTCAGGGGGACCAGATATATGATCCGCTGAGTTGGCTAGTCGATTCTACTGAAGGTGATCCAGCACTCATTAGTGATATTCCATACGCGTCAGAAGATGGAACTACCATGTTACCCACGGTTGACATAGAACAAGGCACCACTTCTGAGCCAGAGCCAGCAGTTTCGCCATCCCGAACTGATATCCCAGAGGTTAGTACATCTGATTTGTTGCAATCATCTCTTGACTCATCTCCCGATGCAGACATTGTTGACATAGGCTCTGAGGTAGTACCAAAACGACGAGAATTGCCACCACGAAGTACAAGGGGTATACCTCCTAAGCAATATGAACCCGAACATGTTTCTCGATCGTCCCGATATCCTATGGGTAACTTGGTCAGGGGGAGTACAGGTACAGTTTTTTCTGCAGCCATATATTCTGAAAACCTGCCCAAGAATGTTCAGGAAGCTTTACAGAACCCCGAATGGAGTCAAGCAATGGACGTAGAGATGAGAGCTCTAAAAACAAATGGTACATGGGAGATATGTCAACTTCCCTCAGGAAAGCAACCTGTCGGGTGTCGTTGGGTATTCACTATTAAACGCAAAGCTGATGGATCTATTGAGCGTTATAAGGCTCGACTGGTGGCAAAAGGATATACTCAAACTTATGGAGTCGATTATTCTGAAACGTTTTCCCCAGTTGCAAAGATTGATACCATCCGAGTACTTTTTTCTGTTGCAGCTAATCTTGAGTGGCCCTTACATCAGTTCGATGTAAAAAATACATTTTTACATGGAGATCTGAGAGAAGAAGTGTATATGGAGGCTCCACCTGGTTTTTCTGATGGATTCCGAGAAAATGAGGTATGCAGGTTACGAAAAGCTTTGTATGGACTTAAGCAATCCCCCCAAGCCTGGTTTGGGAGATTCACATTGGCTATGAAGAAATCGGTTATAAGCAATGTAATTCAGACCATACTCTATTTATAAAGAGATTTGATTACATGTCTAATCATTTATGTGGATGACATGGTTATTACAGGTAACGACTCAGAAGCAATCTCACAATTAAGGAGAGATTTGATTAACGAGTTCAAAATAAAGGATTTAGGAGAGCTAAGATACTTCATAGGAATAGAAGTCCAAAGAACAACAAGAGGGATCTTCATTTCACAAAGGAAGTATATACTTGACCTCCTTGCAGAGACAAGACTGATTGATTGTAAACCAGCAAACACGCCTGCAATAGTAAATAAAAAATCACAAATCATAGAAGGAGCAGAGATGACAAGGCAGACTAGGTATCAACACCTAGTCGGGAAACTCATATATCTGGCACACACTCGACCATATATAGTCTATGCAGTTGGATTGATCAGTCAGTTTATGCATAAACCACAAATGGACCACATGGAAGTTGCTCTTCGGATCGTACGCTATTTGAAAAGTACGGCAGAACGAGGAATTTGGTTTATAAAGAATGGCCATCTGAACATTACAAGATACACGGATGCAGACTGGGCTGGCAATCCACTTGATTGGCGATCTACGGCTGGGTATTTGATGATTGGTGGCAATCTTGTAGTATGGAAGAGCAAGAAATAAAAGGTGGTAGCTCTTTCCAGTGCAGAAGCTGAATTCCGAGGAGTTAGCACGGGGATCGACTGAAATCTGATGGCTACGAAAGTTATTACATGAGCTTGATAAACCAGTACATGAGGTATGTCCATTGAACTGTGATAGTAAAGCAACTATCAGCATATCAGAAAATTCAGTTCAACATGATCGAACAAAGCATGTCGAAGTGGACCGACACTTCATTAAAGAAAAACTTGAAGGAGTTATCCGTCTTCCATTTTTCAGATCTGAAGAACAATTAGCTGATATCTTAACCAAAGCTTTCACCAAGCAAGTGTTCACAAGTACATCAAACAAGTTAGGAATTGAAGACTCTTCAATTCAATTTGAGGGGGAGTGTTAGCATATTCTTGAAAAAGGGGGGAATTATGATACCATATCCCACAAAAAGGGGATCTCATAATTCCTACTAGATATGTTAAATCGATATTCATATCTATAAATCAGTGTACTTGTAAAACATAAAACATAAAAGAAGAAGAACAATCTTTCAATACAAACCTTTAGATACTGGCTCGAGTGTTCCATCCCATAGAAACTGTGGCAGGTGCGTTAGCTCTTTTGATGTACAATTTTCCAAATGCAACATCTTGAGCTCTTTTGGATGTTTTGTCTTGTTCAAGATTTTTTAACTCAGTGCTGGAACTTGAAGTTCGACCAGTGAAACATTTTTTGAGACATAAGAATTTCAGACTTTGAAGATGGAAAAAGTTTTGTTGTTCTTCTCGAGAATCTGTTCCAATTTAAAGAAAGAGAGACAACTGCTCAGAACTTGCTTCTTGATTTGATATAATTGTTAATGGTGCCCTTTTTGAGTCTCATAAAGTCCTTACTTCAACAGTTGGTGTTGCTAGATTCACCTTTGCCTATATTGCTTGATTTTACTTCGAGGAGGGCCTTGATAAGCTGAAGAACACCATTAAGACCACCAAGAGGCCCTATGTGGCTATTGTACTGACAATCATTTTATTTTCACTGTATTTATTCACACATGCAGATGTATGCTGCCAAAATTAAATGTATTAACTTAGACAACAATGTTTCCTGCGGGTCTATGGAGGTACCTTGCATGCAAAGCAGCTGCCATGCATGCTTTAGCTTCTGTATGTGATGGCATAATCTTTGTGGGAAGTATGGTATTTCAAATAATGCATGTCCATGGAATACCTATTCCTATGAAATTGCTTGACCTTAGAGGATTAAAAGAAGCATCAATGATAGTGGAGTATGCAAAATCTCGAAATATTCCGCTTGTTCTTCCATCAGATGTTCGATGCGTCAAAGATCATAGTCCAAAAATGGTGCAATTTTCTATGTATTCTATTCTTCAAGGTACAAAGGTTCCTTAATTGCTTCCAGCACAATACCAACTATCCTCCTAGTTGTAAATAATAGAAAAGTTCGAACTTTATTAACCATAACTCCTTGTGGTATACATCATACTATAAACCAAATCTTACTAAATCTAGAATCATAAATGAACTATACCAAATAAAACAATAATCCTATTAGACAATTATCAAATAAATAAGATACCAACACTTCCCCTCAAGGTGAGTTCTACTAAGCCCATCTTGACACATAGTTCAGCAGTAGATAGTCTCCCAACAGTCAGCGGTGGCCCATTCAATTCTTCCTTTTTTGGCCCATCCAGTATCCACAGATCTGGGCCATCTAGTATCTCCTTCAGAGCTAGCTTGTCCAGTTCCTTCTTCCACTTTCTCGCTGACACACGGCTCTTCACTTCTCTAGCCAACACACGACTCTTCACTTCTCTGACTAACTCATCTAGCTCAATCATAGACCTTAATCTTGCTGGCCACTGGCTAAGTGTCTCCTCTATAGACAACGCATGGCTTCCAGCCTGATACTAGACACTCCTCTTGTCGGTGCCTCCAGCTTAGTCAAAGACCCAAACCTCCATTTTGCTGGCATCTTCAAATTAAACATAAGTTTCCATCTTGTTGGCCCCTTGCTAAGTGCTAAACCTCTTCTCCTTTGTCCCACGACAAACGATGTCAACTCTGACCATCAACAATCAAACGTTGGAAAGGGTAAAACATCTCCAAACCAAGATAATACGGCAACAGTCCAACACCATGAAACTGATGACATCTCCACGAATCAAACCCAAAAATACCTCCAAGATAGCACAACAATAGTCCAACATCGTACAATCGATAACAACCCCCAAAAATCACCACAAAAATACCTCAAAGACAGCACAACAACATTCCAACACAATGCAATTGATAACACCTCCACAGCCACTTATCAACAAACCATATATCATCCGTCAACACATTTATAATCAATCCTCAAATCAATGCCTAATTGGTTGCTCAAGTTTAGGCAATCATCACCGATCAACATAAAAAATAGTAATCATCAATCCGCACGAACTATCCTTCTTATAATTGAAACACAAATATTTATTGAACGATACCAAATAAACAAAAACAGATATGACAGATGCAACATGCTACCAAAAATGAAGATTTTGATTTTTTTTTCAGCGGTGTCACATGATCGCATGGTGAGAGACGGCGAACGTCGGGGTTTACAGATTTGGCGATAGATTTGAGAAAAAAAAATCATGAATTGCCATTGAGGGCCATAAAATGCTGCGGGATGAGGCTACAAGAGGCAATTTTTGGCGGAAATAGTTTGAAACCATTGGAGGAGTTGCAACGCAAAATGGCCATGGTGGTCATGGGCGGCGCTGTGGGTGCGTACAAGTGTGTTTCCGGCTGGGAATTGCCAAAAATAACCGAATCCAGCCATTTTTGACCACAAACAACGAATTCCGACGATGGAGATGTGACGATTTTGGTGGATTTTGGCGAAGTAGGTAAGGTGGCGGATAGGGTTTGGTGGGGTGAAAGGGAATTAGTTTCTTCTTCTTCTAGGTTTAGTCAAAACCTGGCTTCGGTACCATGTTGTAAATAATAGAAAAGCTCGTACATTATTAACCATAACTCCTTGGGGTATATATTGTACTACAAACAAAATCCTAGTAAATCTAGAATTATAAATCTTATAGAACTCTACCATATAAAACTATAATCCTATTAGACAACTACCAAATAAATAAGATACCAACACTCCTGCACCAAGGACTTCATCATGTTTCAAAAGTAGTTTTTTACATTATCATGATGCACACCAGATTCTGTTTACATCAAATCTATTGCCTCTTCATGATTGCATAAATATTTTTATGGAGGAACTTTTCTCCTATCTCTTTTTTGCATGACATCATTCTAGGTTGGCATCCGGTGGATATTGGACCAAAATCGTTGCAAGAAATGATAAATTTTCTTTCAGAATGCAAGGAAATCC
>JAOWBN010003887.1:0-11268 GCA_028565015.1 Pinguicula moranensis | reverse complement strand
ATTAATTTAAATTAGTTAGAAAACAAGTATTTATATGTATTTGGGAATGACATTTTGGTAATAGCACTTTATTTATCCGATATTTCGGGTAATCCGCCTTGCAATCGCCTGATACCAAACGAGGGAAACTGACAAGCAACTATCCAGAGTGGTCACTACCAAACGGCGAATGAAAAAATTTATCCGGAGTAAACCTGGAGTTATCCGCGAAGGTGGATAACTCCAATTCGGACACCAAACGCACCCCTACTGTTTACTCGTGTAGTTTTAGTTTGATGGAAATAATATAACTAGCAATTTTTCAGCACCATAAAATTTGAAGTAATTCTAACTTTATTTGATTGTAAAAATAATAAAAGATAAAATAAAATAAATAAGAAAAATAATAAACATGAAAAAGTATAATAATTAAATGTTAATAAAAAATATGGAAAATTAAAAAATTGAAACAAAGCAATCATAATTAAAATAATTATGATGTAGAAGTAATCCTATAAAAAACGAAAAACGAAATAATAGTGAAATGTTGAGAAAGTAATCATAAAATAAAATAAATAAATAATATTTAATTTATTTTGAAATAATAATGATAAATGTAAAATTGAAAGAAAAAAAAACTAACCGGGATCCCCTTGCTTTAATGGTGAAAAGCGTGTGTATTGAAGAGGTCAAGGAATTGATATTTGCTAATTAAAAAATATAAAAATTAGGAAAAAATATAAAAGAAACTAAATATATAATAAATAAATGAAATATTTTCAAAAAATATTGAAAGTCACAGCTGTCATTGACCACATTTATGTAGAAACATTTACGTTATTCAAACATATTCATGTAGAAACATATCTACATGAAAAAAAGAGAGAAAAAAAGAAGGAAAAAAAAATGTAGAAACATATCTGACCACATTATCTTATCTTGACTGGCTATACTGGCTTTCATCCTCCAAGAAAAGAAGAATGCAACTGCCATTTAGCGTACTATGGAAACCCTAACAAAAGGAAAAACAAATGACAAGCTAATACCTAAATCTTCATTCACATTGTTGTCAGTATTCTGTATTCTCTTTTTGCTTCTATGTTTGAGCTTTTTTTTTTATCATTATCTTTGAGACTACTTTGGCTTACTTAGATCTAATTAGAACGAATCTAATAGTTAAACTAAATATGATTGAATCATACCTTTAATACAGAAGCATATAGAACCGTAATATTCCGACTGATTATATCATGAACACAAACCAGAAGCCTACCAGAGTCTCCTTGTAATCCACATATTAAGATCTCTGCCTTCACAAATGATAAGGTAGCAATTCGAGAGAAATTGTATAAATATTTTTGGGTCTCAACACATGATAATAAGAAAACTGTAGTGAGTCAATAGACATACTGAACGTCCTATTTATAAGGAGGTATTAGAATTTAGTAACTAACGTATAATTATAAAAAGACCCTAATCCTAATTAGGATGGTAGACTCGTACCCGTAAAGAATTCTTAATATTACGTAATCAACAAATAATTATCCTAATTAATTGTATTAGATTTATTTACATATTTTGTCTAACAACTTCCACTCGGCTTCATAAGCCATATTACAAAATACAGTTTTTAAAATCTCTCGACGCTTCATACGAGAAATGAGTTGTGCGAGCGTAAAATAACTAGTAGTGTCATATTAAGTCATCATCTAACTAACATGACACTTTCAAAGCGACGATACTCCAAATCCTCTTCGCATCACTGATAGCTACGTATTCCTTTAAGCTATACAATAATTGGTTACATACTTAATGTAACCGCCATGGCAAATATGGTGAAACTAGAGAGATTGTTCCTTAGACACTAATGATAATCCATTTCAACTCAACTGTTTTCCTACCATGGTCCACTGTACTAAAGTAGTATCATCAAGCCTCAACTTCAACTCATAGCTCTAAGTCAAAGAGAAACATCTAAGTAAACAAACGTATGTTCATGTAATCACACAATGACAATCGAGAGATTCTTTTATTATTTTCACAACGGTCGTTCTATAACACACACAATATGATATGTGTGTCATGGCATAACTCTCTCTTAGGTGGGCATGCCGCTTATTTATGCCATGTGAATCATATCCATGATAAATACACTTAGTCTTTATCCTCTACATTCGGCTTTAAAGTTTTAATGTGAAAACCCAGACATTTCACATTTGATTCACTTAGAATCTCATTTCAAACATACTGGAACGACTGTCCAGAACATTTGCCAGTCTCATCCTTCATGCTACGCAAGTATAAGGGCAATTTCCCGTGTGATAGGACCAATCATAAAGCTTTTTGTGATATTTATTGTGTCTTATTAATTGATTGCATATACTAGAGTATTGCTCAAATGAAATAAAAACATCAATTTCATTTCATAATCAATTGTTACGAAAACATGTCATTATCATTTACAAGATATGATCAAACCCTATGTAATCCTAGACTATAACATGAGCTCTAAGCACATCTTTACGAATGGGTTTGATCATTGGATCAACGATCATATTGTCGGTAGGGATATACTTTATATTTATTTTTGCTTTGTTGACAATGTCTCAAACAAAGTGGTAGCATATCTAGATGTGATTTGTCTTCCTATTGAATTTTCAATCCTAAGTGAATTGAATCGTTGCAGAATTGTCATAGTTCAACTCTACATGCAGTGGTGCTTATTCGAAAATTCGGAACGGAAATGGCCATTTCCATTTCCATTTCCATTTCGAACTCAAATCGAAAATGCAATTATCTTCCATTTCTGTTTTGTTATACTCGATATTTGATTTATTTCAGAAATCGAAAATCTAAAATAGAATAGAATTTTTTGATTCCGATTAAAATTTTCAATTTGGCAAATTTTGGTCATTTTTCACTTCTCTTTTTTTATCCAAAAATGCTTTTAGAGAAGTTATAAATCTGTTTTAAATAGCGTAAGTTTAAATACGATTTACAAATTATATTAGATCCTTTTTTGTTATTCAACCAACTGCATAAATCCATATTATGGTATAGTGAAATTTGTTTCACTGTCCAAAATTTGGACTCCAAATCCACAAACCTGTATGAACATCAAATGACTCAAACAATAATAATCAAAGTTGCAAAAGTAATCAACATTCAAATCGTTGATCAAATGACTCAAATAGTAATAATCAAAGTTGCAAAAGTAATCAACTCGTTGGTCAAATGATCAGCTACATACTTTGCCAAACATAAGTCTTAGTCTCACAATCACCTAATCTTAATAGTAAACATATAGTGCCTGGCAAACTTGCCCATAAACAGTAATAATCAAGGTTTTAAAGACAACCAAGATGACAAAACGCAATCAAAGTTCAATTGGAAGCATCGTCTTCATTAATGATCATGATACCTTCCGTCATTATATTCAGATTATGATCGAGTGCTGCAAATATAAATGAACGTACATAATTAAGTTAGGACATATACAATTTATTATGTTAAGACATAAGAAAGTTAAAAATACAATATCATCTTTGTCGAGTTTGCATGTCTCAACATCCTTTGTTTCATTGCAATGCAAGAGTACTTCTTCTTTTCCTTTCATCCAAGACTCTACAGTTCTTGGTACAAGTGAACTTCGAAATACACTAAGAACGCGTCCACCTGTGCTAAAGGCAGACTCTGAAGACACAGTTTAGATTGGTATTGCTAGGATATCTCTCGTCATTCTCACAAGCACAAGAGACTTGTTTTGTTTCACTTTCCACCAGTCTAATATGGTGCATGGATTGTTAGGGTCTTCAGGTCCTTCACTTAGATACACATTCAACTCACTTTATTTGCTAAATTATGTTGTTCAAATGATTTCTTTCCATGCCTGAATTTTTGGATTCTTTTCAGAAGTACTTGATAACCCAACCTGAATTGTAGAAGTAAAAGATGTACCGTATAAGGAATTGTGCTGAGCGAATAGATCTTCAATTGTTTGTTTGGCCAACTCAAAAGTTTTTGTGGCGTCCTCAGAGCTCATAATCTATTGTAAAAAGAATTTGAACCATTGAAGCTTACACTTCGGTTCAAGTATCGTTGCGACCAGTAAGAACATAAGCATATTCAAAACATAAAATAGTAAGTATCTTTCAATTTAATGCATGGAAAAGTAATAATAACAATTAAAATGAATGGTAAGAATAATACCTATTGAACCTAAGGTCTGGTTCATTATTCATAAACTCTCCCCAATACTTCAAATATTTTTCATGCATTTGTGTCGCCATCCACAAAAAATCTGATCGCTACTTTGCACGAAGGTATCTAGCTCAGCCCTGATGTTAACACTACTCTTGAAAAACGAGATGAGCAGCATGTCTTTGAGGCGGAGAATGTCAACGTAGCATCATAGAATACCTTCAAGAAACCAATGAAAATCTTGACATGATCCCAATCGGTCGTAATAGGACACCCTACCACATAAATATTGTCCCCTTCTCCCTTTTTTCCATCAGATAACTCACAATATCAACTTCATGGACCAATATCTGTTGAAAGGCATCTCAATATTGTACCACAGATTGTAGGATAATATAGGTGGAATTCTACATAGTCTCACAATCTAACTGCAGAAAGCTTGATCCACCTACCTTGCGAACATAAGTCTTGAACTGGTCTTCTCGATGATGTGGCGACTTTACCCATTTTACCATGGATCTCATTCTTGACACTAAATGGTCAAGATCCTTCAATCCTTGTTGAAAAACCAGGTTTAAGATATGGGTGGCGCACCTCATGTGTACATTCTTATGGTCATCTATTATTCCACCCTCTATGCATTCGTAATTTTGGATCTGCCTATCTCTGAGATCTTTCAGCAATGTATTATTGTTTGAGGCATTGTCCACTGTGATAGTCAACACCTTTTCAATTCCCCAATCGCTTAGTATATCTTCCAATACCAACGACAATGACAAACCTGCATGAGCATAAATAAATAAACATAAACCATATACAATTCAGTATGTTAAGATGTACGAAAATTAAAAAGAAAATATATCAATGACCCTTTTGAAACCAGGATTCCTCTTGTGCAATTGCCATTGGTGATCTATAAAATGTGTGGTTACGCACATGTAGACCATACTATAAATCGATGTCCAGGTATCAGTCGTCAAACATGCATGCGGGCTTAACTGTCGGACCTTATTCTTCAATAATTTTTTTCAGAAACATAAACTCCCAAATAATCTTTTGCAATAGTATGCCTAAAAATCATGTTGAACCTTGGTTCAAGCTGCTTTGCATACTTCCTAAGCCCGTACTTCTCAACCAGCATGAATGGTAGTTCATCTTCAATGAGGAATTCAGCAAGCGATCATCGAATTTTCTTTGTTTAAAGTTTATTCAATCTCATGTTTCCCAACCCTGTACAAGAGGAAGCATCGAAAGTCATCTTTGATTGGTACTGATCAATAGTGGGTTGTTTCATTTTTGATAACACAGTACATGTATGCTTGATATGGTGCAACAAACTAGATGTTCCAGCTTTCTTACTGCCGCAGCCCACTCTGATCTTGCAATGTAAACAATTAGTCACTTCTATACCAACTGCAACATATGACTCACCAAAGTATTGCCACACATGCGACCGCTTTTTAACTATTCTTTTTTTACGGGGTGAAAATGCTTCAGTTTTCAAGTATTCCTCCTCTAGGTTTTCACCTTCAAGTATGTCCTCCAACTCTATGTTTGAAATATAAGGACAAGAAGAAGTGGTAGCTCCTTTTCCTTTTCAACGAAGATTCATCTCCTGGGTTGAATTCAATAGAAGTAAATTTAGAAAAAAAGAAAAATAAATCCTTAAACAGTAGCTTGCAGCAACCAGTAAGTTCATTGCAATCTTAATTTGAATTTGTCAACCTATCCAAAATAAACAATATTTTTGATATACACTTCAAAGGGTGGTATTCAAAAATGAACTCACTGAACCAACACAGAAACACCCTAATTTGTTTTACATTAGGCAGTAGAGAGGACAATCAATATATTCAAGCCACTTATCTTTTCGTTTATAAACTCTTTTTTTATTCTTCAAAAACTTCTTTGACAAAACAATCAATATTTCACATCAAACAAATTTATAAGAGAATATCAACTACACAAGAAAGGATTCCACTTCCTATAGATCATTATTTGAAAACGAATATGCTGATGAGCTCCATCAAAGGCAATTACAAGCAAATTGCACTTGCCCTAGACGGAGTACAAAAACCGTGACTCACAAATGAAAGAAAGAGGGAATGGCAAGATTTTTTCCAAGAACTAGAGTTTGACATTTTTTCCAAAACACTTGAGAAATAATAAGTGAGAATAAGAAATAATAAAAATGTGATTAAGTTATATTTCCATTTCCAACTTAGAGAATGGAATCAAAAATTTCCATTTTCGATCGCCTATTTCCTTTTCATTCTGAATATGTTCGAAAATGAAAATGGAGTTCCATTTTCATTCCATTCTGCTGAAATGGAAGAAGTCAGAAATGGAAGAAATTGGAAATGGAAATTTTGATTTCTGACTTCCATTTAAGCACCCCTATCTATAGAATAATCGGGCCTAGAAGTTAAATTGAGGTATTGCATGAAGCTTCTGAACTAGAGTATCTCTTACACGGCTACGCTGCACGCGACATATTCTGCTTACATAATTGACAAAGCGATGCAGTCTTGCTTCTTGATGCACCAAGATATAGTTCCTCCACCCAGGATGAAAGCATATCCAAAGGTTGACATGAACTCGTCCAGGTCTCCTCACCAATCAGCATCTGTGAATCCCTTAAGGCGGAGGTCTCCTCCTTGATAACGTAGTACTAGATCAGCCGTTTCACGAAGTTAACGAAAGATCCTCTTGACTGTTTGTCAACGAAAAGGCCCCAGGTTACTTTGGTAACTGCTCACCGACCCAACCGCAAAGCAGATGTCAAGCCCTGTACTTGACATGGCATAAATAAAACTCCCTATAGCGCTTGCATAGGGAAACTCACTTGTTTTTTGCTTTTCTAAATCTATTTTTTTGGCATGGGTTGAGACTTAGTGCCAGATCTTTATCAATAGGGGTGTTAATGGGTTTAGAGTAATGCATCCTGAATCGATCTAAAATTTTGTTTATATATGCTTGTTGGGAAAAACTCAAAATTCTCTTAGAACGATTTTTGCATATCTCTACGCTTAGGACATACCTAACTTCACCAATATCATTCATCTCGAAGGCGGAGTATAGCTAATGTTTAATGGCGTTGATCATTCTCATGTGGTTTTTAGTCAGTTGTATGTCGTCAACATATAAGGAAATGAACATGATTACTTCCTTTATATTTATAACATACACGCAGCGATCTTCATCTATCATGGTGAAACCATACAAAATAATGGCCTCATGAAACTTGAAGTACCACAATCTACAAAACTGATTAAGTCTCCATATATAGATCTTTTAAGACGACATACCTTGTCATCTTGACCTACTAAGACGAATACAACAGGTTGATCCATATAGATCTCTTTCTCAAGTGTTCAATTGAGGAATGAAGTCGTTGCATCCATTCGGAATAGTTTGAGATCCAAATGGGCAATCAAGGCTAGAAGTAGGCGAATAGAGACAAGTATCATCATAGGTGAAAATGTTTCATCATGGTCTATACCCTCAATCAACGGTGCGTGTTTTCCTAGCGGCCACGACTCCTGACATACGGGGCTTGCCTAGTGAGGTCAGAGGATTGAATCTGGTAGGTGACATCTCTGGCACTGTTATCGGGATTAGTCGGGTAGGGCCTCGAGTCGACCTAGATACCTAATGGGGTTCAGTCTACTGATTACCTACCAAAAAAAAGGTCTATACCCTCAATTTGGGTAAAACCTTTCTCCACGAGTCGCGATTTAAATTTGTGGATTGATCCATCCTCACCACGCTTAACCTTGAATACCTACTTGTATCCAACAAGTTTTCAGTGATGTAGTGGATCCACAAGTTCTCAAATCTCATTTGTTTGCATCGAGTCCATTTCATCCTTCATGTCACTTAGCCATTTTTTTATCTATCAGGTGAGTCCATAGCATCTTGATAAGAGGTGGGCTCCATTTTCGTTTCATTCTCCTAAAATGGAAGTTGGAAATGGAAGAAGTCGGGAATGAAAGAAACCGGAAATGGAAATTTTTGATTTCTAAATTCCATTTAAGCATCCCTATCCATAGCATCATTGGGCCTCGAAGTTAAATCCAAGTACTGTATGAAGTTTCTGAGCTAGAGTGCCTCTCACACGACTACGCTGCACGCAACATATTCTGCTTACATGGTTGACAAAGCGCTGCATTGTTTCTTCTTGCTGCACCAAGATATAGCTCCTCCACCCAGAATGAAAGCATATCCGAAGGTTGACTTGAACTCGTCCAGGTCGCCTCACCAATCAACATCTGTGAATCCCTTATGGCAGAGGTCTCCTCCTTGATAACATAGGACTAGATCAGCCATTCCACGAAATTAACAAAATATCCTCTTGCCTGTTTGCCAATGAAAAGGCCACAGGTTGCTTTGGTAACCGCTCACCGACCTAACAGCAAAGCATATGTCCAGCCGTGTACTTAACATGGCGTACATCAAAATCCTCATAGCGCTTCCATAGGGAACATTGCTCATTTCTTCCTTTTCTTTATCTTTTTTTGGGCATCGGTTGAGGCCTAGTGTCAGACCTTTATCAATAGTGGTGTTAATTTGTTTAGAGTAATGCATCCTGAATCGATCTAAAATTTTGTTTATATATGCTTGTTGGGACAAACTCAACATTCTCTTAGAACGATTTTTGCATATCTCTACGCTTAGGACATACCTAGCTTCACCAATATCATTCATCTCGAAGGCGGAGTATAGCCAATGTTTAATAGCGTTGATCATTCTCATGTGGTTTTTACTCAGTTGTATGTCGTCAACATATAAGAAAATGAACATGATTACTTCCTTTATCTTTATAACATACACGCAGCGATCCTCATCTATCATCGTGAAACCATGCAAAATAATGGTCTCATGAAACCATAAGTACCACAATCTAGAAAATTGATTAAAGCCTTGTTTTGCGCAGGCCTTCTTCTACTTCTTCTGCTACTTCTTCTTATTTTTAAAAAGGGTGGTATTTTACGCAAGTACTTAAAAGATTACTATTTTTAGAATAGAGGTATCCAAAAAATTTCGAAACTGCCGTGCTAGAGCCCCCGCCGCCGACCCGCTGTCGATCGCTATCGCCGCCGGCGGCAACCGCCGGACCCCCCGGTGCCGGAGCATCACCCCCACCCAACCACCCCACCCATGCCGGAACCCCTCCACGGTGCCAGAATTGAGGTGCCTATTTTTTAGAAGATAAAAAAGCATGTCAGAAGGTTCTTATTTTTTAGAAAGTTTACCTTCTTAAAATAAGAACAAGTAGTAGAAGGTTGGCTGCGCAACACACTTATTTTTTAAAAAAAGGTGCTTATAATCCAATTATAATTTTAAGCAGCCTGCACAAAATAGGCCCTAAGTCTCCATATATAGATCTTTAAGACGACATACCTTGTCATCTTGACCTGCTAAGACGAACCCAACAGGTTGATTCATGCAAATCTCTTCCTCAAGTGTTCAATTGGGGAATGTAGTCTTTGTATCCATTTGGAATAGTTCAAGATCCAAATGCGCAATCAGGACTAGAAGTAAGCGAATAGAGACAATTCTAATCATAGGAAAAAAAATGTCTCTTCATGGTCTAGACCCTCAATTTGGGTAAAACCTTTCTTCACGAGTCGGGATTTAAAATTTTGGATTGATCCATCCTCACCACGCTTAACCTTGAATACCTACTTGTATACAATCAGTTTTCGGTGATGTGGTGGATCAACAAATTCTCAAATCTCATTTGTTTGCATCGAGTCCATTTCATCCTTCTTGTCACTTAGCCATTTTTTATCTATCAGGTGAGTCCATAGTTTCTTGATAAGAGGTGAGCTCTTCTACTTCTAAAAATATGCATTGTTCTACCTTCAATAAGCAATAAGTGATGCCATCCTTCCAAGAATTATGGAAGACACCTCTTCCAAGCTGGCTTGGGAGATCTTGCAAAAAAAATTCCAAGAAAGTTCTAAAATCAAGACCATCAAGCTTCAAAGTTTCAGAAGAGAGATGGAAAATCTCAAGCTGAAAGACGGTGAGAATGATATGCAATACAACACCAGGTTGAATAATCTTGTTAATCAAATGAGATCATATGTAGAAGTTACTGAAGAGTCAAAAATTGTTCAAAATATTTTCATCAGCCTCAACGAGAAGTATGACCATGTTGTTTCTACAATTGAAGAATCAAAAAATTTATCTACAATGACTCTTGTGGAAGTTATTGGATCTTTACAGGCACATGAGCAAAGATTAAGTAGAAGGAGAGGAGAATATTTGGAGTGCATTTCAAACCAAAGTCAACCTGAACATCCAAAAATCAGATGAATACAAAAAGAACGACAAATTTTCAAGGTGGAAATTACCCAAAGAAATGCCAAAAAGGATTACTACCCTCCTTGTGATACATGCCAAATAACAAATAATTTGGAGAATGATTGTTATTTCAAAGGCAAGCCCCCATGTTCAAACTATCACAAGTTTGGATACAAAGAAGAATATTGCAGAATAAGGAGGAAAACACGAAGAAAACTATTCTGAAGAAGATCAAGAACATTTGTTTTTTTCTTCTTAAGTTGTTGAGGATGATGAAATCAATGAGACATTGCCCGTTAATAGTGACTATAGCAACCATATGGCTGTAAACGAAAGCATCTTTACAAAAATAGACCACTTGACCAATAGCAAAGTCAAGATGTGAATGGTGATTTGGTGATATCCAAAGGCAAAGGCACAATGGTTGTCCGAACTGAGGAAGGTACTAGACTCATTAAAGATCTTCTCCTAGTAAAAGATACTGTGTGGTGCTGTTCAGCATCAAAAAGTCCCGGACCGGACGGATTCAGTTTCTTATTTATACAAAAGCATTGGGAAACCATGAAACCTGATTTTCTCCAATTTATCCGGGAGTTCTACAGGAAGGGGCGACTCTCTAAGGCAATAAATTCCACATTTATCACCTTAGTGCCAAAGACTTCTAACCCTCAGCAGCTCGAGCAATTTTGGCCCATATCATTAGTCGGCTGTGGATACAAAATACTTTCTAAGTTGATGGCGAATAGACTAAAGCAGGTGATGCACAAGATCATTTCC
>JAOWBN010003876.1:0-11268 GCA_028565015.1 Pinguicula moranensis | reverse complement strand
TCGTTGTCCGGCCGTTGCGGAAGCCGAGGAGGCTGGCTGGCTAGGCCACGCGCCAAAATACGGCGAGGTAGAGCGGGCAAGCATATTTCCGACGCGGGCAGATTTTTCCGGCCAAAACGCGTCGGAAAAGGCCGGATCTAGCCGTTTCCGACCAGAAACAATGGGTTTTGGTGATGTGGCGCGGTTTCCGACGGCGGAGGTGAGGTGGCAGCTAAGGTCTGGTGAAATGTATGGGAATTAGGGTTTTCTGTCTAGGTTTTTAGTTCCAACCTCGCTCTGATACCTTGTAGAATTTCAGGACACCACACACATTGGATGATATTGTCTGTTTTGGGCCAAAGCCCTCACGGATTTGTATTGCGCTTTTATTCTCAAAAGGCCTCATCCAATTAATGTGGTATCATTCTATTTGAACTCTTCTCTCTTGTGTTTTTTAACCATTGTGGATCATCAACAAATTCTTTACTCTTTAACCTTTGTGATACTACTCCATTTATGCTGAATCCATATATGATCCTTGCATTGATAGCTGCTTATAAAAGATGGGAGAGCGCAGCAATTGCTGGGGTTTCATTGGTTGCTGATGCAGCTGAGCATTTGGAAAGAGTGGGCACAGATAAAGAGATTGATAATGTTCAGGAAACATCAGGTAAGTTTTATAAGTGTTTCGTTCAACTTATGTATAAGAAATAAATCTAAAAAACACCAATGGGATTTCTCATGATTTCAGGTCCTGATGGTTCTCAACTTGTCGGTGAAGCTGCTCACTCTTTACAGTCACCCCCTTATATCATGCTCAAAGAGAATTGTAATAAGAATTCTGCCAAGCTTAAGCTCCAGTTGTTTCCTGTTGATGAATGCACTCGGAGAGTCCTGGAAATGGTAGGTTGAGAGGAATTACTGATTCTGGGGCAAACCCTTCTGCTGTTTTAAAGCTATGTCCTATAGTTCTCATGTTCCTCAGTATACAAATTACAAATAGCTAAGAAAATATGCTTGTCTCTTTAACTTCGCAGGACAATCACAATCCACATCTGGAGCTCACATTGAGTACAAAAAAAAAAATGTCATCTGTGATGGAACATCTGAACCGCAAATGGCAAAACTCAAGCTTACAGTCTCAGGAGTTGGTGCTTTTTCCTTTCTGGGCACATGGAGAGAATTTTATGGGATACCAGAAATGGACCAAGAATTCTCATCTTTGTGCAGCAGATATATATTATCTGATTGGAAGTCCTCCAATTTTCCGCCTCAGGTTCTATTTTGGTATTCCTTTGTTTTTCAAAAATGTTCTATGCAGGATGTACACAAGTTTGACAGACCTCTTTGTTGTTTAAGATATGGATGGTTCTCAATAAATGAGGTTGAATCTGTCACTCCCCAAGTATTGTCTTCATCAACAATAAGTGAGAAAAAATTGAGCATTAGCAGAGCAATGGGACAGAACGCTGAAACTGTGAATGCAAGTGATCCTTGTAACAACCTGCATGTCTCTGCAGAATCAATCAGTCTGACTCCATCTTCCTCTTCAACTCCAAATAAGACAATTGACTGTGGTCTCCCTGTTTCCGAGGTCAATACTTTTGGATATCATGGTGACGCTGTAGTTGCATCACCTGCCCGGAAAGAGAATAGAGAGGTGTCATCTAAAGGACAAGCTGAAAATGTGGTTGCTTTCTAATTTTTGCAATTAACGTTGACCTTAATGATCATAAAATGTCCTGTTTTTCTTAAGCTCCATGCTTTCATTGGTTTGTTAAATTATTCTTTTCCTTTTGATCATTAAATATCCTATAAAGGATTATCTTTTGGTTCCATCTACTCATGTTCTATTCCTTTCAGAAGAGCGTGGTCTTGTCATCTGGAGAGTGGGCTGATAGTCTGACCAACGTAAGTATGGGAGATCTGCTATCGGAATCAGCAGCCAACATGGATTTGGACTGCCTGGAGTTTCCGATGCCACTTATTCCTAATGGTCTTCATCAGATGCCATTTACTTGTGACTCTTTTGATGCTGCAATTGCTGCTCACATCTATAAACATCAAAACAGAGCTGACGTACAGCAGGGCCTCGTATCTCATATATCGCCCATCTGGGATGCTGAAGAAACATGTGATGCCTTCTCTTTCCAGAAAGTGAGCCCTTTAAATGTTAAAAACCAGAATGCATCAATGGCTCATAACCTTGAGGCTTACAACCAACTTACTCCTGCAAGTCCTTCAGCATCTCATGAAGTTGAGGTTTGATTACACAATATCCTGTAGTGCTATCTTAGTTAGTAGTGGAAAATGGCCAAGCTTATTAACAATACATTGAACTTATTTATGCTTTCTTTTCTTTGCAGGAGGTGCCTGAATTGGCGACAGTAACAAGTAGTGACTGTCCTTATGGGGACCTAGCAAATGACTCTTCCCCCAATCATCCTTTGAAGCACTCCACCAAAAATGTTACTGGGTTGACTGATAACGACTGCTCATATGGGGCCCTAACAAACCACTCTGGCCCTGATCATCCTCTGGATCAATCCATGAAAGATTTTGGTGGGCTGACTGATATATATTGGGTAAGCTTCTCCAATATAACTCATGATTGCGTTTTCCCTCATCTTTATTATAGTTGGGCTTCAAACTATCGTGTGCTGAAATTCAATGCTTGAACATGGTTCGGAGGATCTAATTATTGTTTTTCTTTCCTCCATATGCAGCTTGACTCGTTAGGACCATTAGATCTGGATGTACCCTCATGTAGATACCCTAGTACCGATCTTATTCTCACTGATAGCCTCAGTGGCTTGAACCGCCTAGTTGCAACCAGTCTTGATGCATTTCAAAGTTGCTCATTTTTTGGCTTGGAGAAGAAAGAGTCCGCATCAACATCTGAGGTTTGCCAAACCTTTTCCTTGTCGGATTTCAAAATTGGGAGTGAAGTTTAAATTTCAGCGGCAAGTATGAAAATGAAAAAAAAAAAAAAAAGAGGCTATACTAACATATGCAGAAGCTAATGGCAAGTGGTTTAGTTAACCAGTATGTTGCTGAGCAGGGTCTTTTGGTTCTCTCATAACGTGGAACTGGAGATAGTAACACTGGATGTGAACTGTATCATGTACATTTTACTTTTATCACATTGTAAATATCTGATATTTACTTCACATTTGAGCTTAAGTTTTTAGAAGATGCAACGGAAGAGTTGCCATAGATTCGCATAGTCTGATCCAGTATCTGGGGAAATAATATCTTGACCAGTATTCAAAAAAGTTCACCCTATTTACTCGGTGTAATTTTGCTCGAGGGAATTGTCATTATGGAACTACACTAAACCAATGCAATAAACGAATCATGTTTTAAAGATTTGAGTATTTGTAAATTGATAAAGAAAAATAGATAGAGCATTTCCACTACAGGACTTGAGACAGATTTTTAATATATATATATATATATATATGGGGACGCTTATATTGACAGTCAGTTTTACATCATTCGTTACACTCTTTCCTTAAAAGTCTATGTTTAGGGTCCGTAGGGTTTAGGGTTTAGATTTATAGATATTTAAGTCTTAGCATTTATATTTTCGAATTTAGAGCTTAGGCTTTAGGGTTTTTTTTTGTTTATAACCCTAAACCCTAAAATTCATAAACCCTAAAAAATTCTAAACCCTAAGCTCTAAATTCGAAAATATAAACCCTAAGACCTAAATATCTATAAATTTAAACCCTAAATCTCAAACCCTAAACCCTACTGACCCTAAACATAGACTTTTAAGGAAACAATGTAACGAATGATGTAAAATTGGGTGTCAATATAATGCTCATATATATATATATATATATTCTTAAATGCACGTGGAATGGGCATTGAAAAATGTCATTAAACTCAGCCCCGCACCCCCAGTTGCAAATAGGCGGGTTCGTTAATGAGGTCCTCATGGACTCGACTCATTTTATTCAAATTTTATTTTTTTCCAAGATATTGAACCCAAAAAATATTAAATAATAACAATAATTGAAAATGGTCCGTGTCGGGCTATTCTGTCGGGCTGGAAATTTGGATCCAGCCCGGCACAATAAAAAAATGGGTTACGTTATAGATCAAGTTGGGCCTATTTTTTATATTTGGCGGGCTGGCCTGGCTTCGCCTGACTTGTTGAGCCCGACCTGGATGCTACCTCTACCAACAACAAAAAGTTGGATTGAACGACAATAAAGCCTGCAAAACTGAAACTTCATCAACTTGCATTATGGGATAGTCATGTGTACGAGACAGTCTCTCCTTATCTAAAAGTTCCCAGGGATGCAAATGGATCCATCAGTACTTTTTTGGTTTATAATGTTTTGGTTTTCTCGGTTCGATTTTGAAAATTAACAACCATAACCAAATGACTTTAATTGATTATCCATAATCAATTTTTTGGTTTTGGGTTTCGGTTTTTGCATAATAAATTACCACAACCAAACGACTTTAATTAATTATCCATAATCAATTTTTGGTTTTGGGTTTCGGTTTTTGCATAATAAATTATGAATAATATGGTTGATGTAAGTCAAAAATATAATTAGGTTTAAAAAATAATAATAATGCAGCACACCCAAGAATGAGCCTACGCAAGAAGCCTAGATATCCTTACTCTGAGTACCATCCTATGGACAAATGGGCTCGAACAACTTAAGTATCCCTCGTGGGCCCAAGTGGGATAGGAACACTCTCGACGCACGCAAGTAAGAGTTCGCGTGCAAGATCCCTCAGAAGGGGTATTGGCCCAGCCACTCTAGACTTGAGAGATCAAACAGAATGATTAGATAGGATAAGATTTGTATCTTGTCACTCTGATATGAAGCTACAACACCGCCCTATACTCGTCCACTTGTCTAAGGAGAAAAATACAAAGATAGCCCCAATTCAGTTTACCTATAAATAGAAGGATCAAACAGTGGCTAGAGGGCGAATCGAATAACGTTAATATGGTTGGATCTTGTATCTTTTCTCAAATATTATTATCCTCTTTGGGTTGTATGATTGGAATTGAGAGGATTCAATACTAATCCTCATCTTTACCCATGACGTTAAGATTAGAGTTAATTATATGTTTCATCATTGGGAATGTCTTTCACACCCATTAAGAAGCATTCTAGTTACGAGATTCAAAAGAATGGTGAATGTATTTGAAACCGAAAGTGACCCATTATCAATTGTCACCCACAAGGAGAGGGCGAAAGATTTATTCACCATGCCCCGTCTGGAAGTGAATGATCCGGAGGAAACCAGAGCGTACCTGCCACAAACAATTCCAAGGGAAAAGAGTTGGTTGCCCACGATACCATAAGGGCTCGTTTACTAGACAGAATTATGTGTCATTATGATGGAATTCGAGTGTAATTCTATGTTTACTATATACACAGTAAATAAAGCGGGTCGGGGAATTCAATTTCATGACCCGCCAAAATTTTAAAAAAACATGGGATTTGACCAAAAAAATAATTCTACTCAACAGGTGGAATTGATTTCTGTTTGATGGAATTACCTTTTTTTAACCTCTTTTGCCCTTCTCACTTCTCTACCACCGCCAGTTCTTGCTCTCGTCTATCACTTTCCGGCGATACAAGTAGATGGAGGGGGGTTGCCGTGACCTAGCCGCCGGTGAAGTGATCTCCGAACACGTACGAATTCTATTCTCTTTTTATCTATTTTCTCTGGGTTTAATAGGTTTTCGTTCATCAACGTATGAAACATTGGTTTTGTTTTCGTTCTTCCCTGTTTCGGTATCCATTCCACCCTTAGTCTGGTCTACGGAGGAATTTATTTGTGCTTGTGCTTGTGCTTGTGTTTGTGTTTGTGCGGAAGGTAAGAGGAGATTCTGATGCTTGGTTTTCTCATCTTTATTTGGTGATCCCGGTCAATGTATTGAGCTAGCCGTGCAGGGCGGGGGTGGACCGGGTGGTATTCGATCTTCAGGTAGAGCGCTGAATTATTGGCTTTCCAGGATTCATGATATTCCAATTTTGTTGTTTTGGTACACTTGAATATGGTTAGCTAATATTGCTACTAGTGTCAGTTCTCAATCTATTGTTTACAACCTGTTTGATGAGATGCACAAATGGTGCGAAGAACGTCTCCGAGTTGAATTCTATTTGAATCTATTGATAACAAGTAGATATTATAGCATCAAGTTTGTAGACGCCAGAATTATGGGTTCCAAAACCATCTCCAAATTTATCATGTGAGCTAAGATTGCTACTACAGTCAATTCTCAATCTAATGTTTAGAACCTGTTTGATGAGATGCACAAATGGTGTAAGAACGTCTCCAAGTTGAATACTATGATTGAATCTAAAAAAATAAGTAGATATTATAGCATCAAGTTTGTAGACGCCATATGGTTTCTAAAACCATCGCCAAGTTCATCATGTAGAATGCACTGGTTCGTTTGTTTTCTGATATCCCATAAGAAAGAAAAGGAAGCAGTTGTTATGATTTGAATCTTCTTGTTACCAATGTGATATTATGAGTATTGCTAACGTTCATGCCCTCAACAGTTGAAGAAGAAGCAAAAAATGGCAGGCCAGCCAAGAGCAGAACAAGATGATCATGCTGCAGATGCTGCGCATAAAGGAAGCTCCGGGGTACCTGGCTGGGGAGGGAAAGCCAAGAACTTTGTTCAAAGGTGTAACCTTTTTGGCCTTTGAAAGATTCTTCTAGTTTGATTTCATACGGCGGCGGAGGGAGGGGGCCGGCAAATGGTTTTAGTTTTATATTTGTAATTCCCGCCTCCGCAAGACAGAAACTGGAACGTATAGCTAGCTAGCCGGGCAAATGGTTTTAGTTTTATATTTGAACGAGGGATAGAAATGGAATTTCTCCCATTTTTTAAATAATGGACTGTCCAATTCCATTCGAGATTATGTTTAGTAAACATATAATTATTTTTTTGGTTCAATTTCATCTTCTACCTAATTCCACCATTTGGTGTGCAATTCCGACAGTAATTCCTTGTTAATTCCCAAGACGGGATTGCTAGTAAACGGGGCCTTATGGAATGAAAAGTGATATTCTGTTTCTCATCTATTCTGTATCTCCTCCCTTAAATTCATTCTCTCTTATCTCTCAAATTTCTCCGTTTCTTTTCCATATTTCTCTCATAATTTTCCCTCATTTCTCTTCTCTGCCCTTTTCTCCTCTTCTCTACCCCTTTCTCCTCTCCAACTTCTCAGTGTTCAAAGGTTGTAACAAATGATATCAGATTCGGTTCACCATCCAACTACCTTTCCTGCAACGGCCTAAAGGAAGAACACGAAGTCACAAGTCTTCTACGGCGCAATGGTCATGGCTGAGGCCTTCGTAGTTAAACCAGAAGACTCATCAAGAAGGAAGCTTGTACGGTTGGTATTCGATCCTTGAGGCAACGAGCCTTGGGGGCAAGGCTCTCAAAAAGGGAGGAGCAATGTAACAACCCTATAATAGTCAAAGAGTTGTGTCATGTTTGCTTAGTTAGTGGAGAACGTGCGTTCATGTATGTATTGGTGTGTTTCGTGTCTGTTGGTATGTTAGAGTGATTATGCCTTGATTTAGAGTGACATGTTGTCACTGTTTCTACGACGAGTTTGTTCTTCATGTTTGACATCTGGTTTGAGGATTTGTGTTTGAGAGAGTTCTAGTGAATCACGGGATTTACATTGTTTGAATTTTCATCTTCATCTTAGTTATCTTTCAAGTTTTTCTATCCCCTATTATGGAGTTTTTTTTTGTTTTTTTTTATTTAATTGAAATTTTTGAATATAGATTAATTATCCTTCGCCCATTGAACCAGATATATACTTAATACTATTTTCGGATTATATATATGAGAAATTACTCATCTGGAAAATTATAAACAATTAGCATGATGGCTCAAGAGACCTTTCTAGTTTTGAAAATATTCTTTGGGCTGACTACACATTTTTAAGGGCCTTTGGATGTGCTTCTTACCCCTTTACTTCGTCCCTAGAATTCCAACAAATTAATGTTTCGCAGAAAGCGTTGTATTTTTATTGGATATAGTTCAAATCATAGAGGGTATAAGTGTTTTTAACCCCTTTCACAACGTGTTTATGTGTCCAGGCATTACAGGGTCCGCGACTTCTTCCTATGGCACTACAAGCAGTTCTGCTTCGGTCCCCTCCACACAAAAAACAGATATGACTTTATGGTAGGTTCAGTAAGAGCAGAGGAGATCAGATACATGGACTAGAAAGAGAGAGAGAGTTTCTAATCCAACAGCGAGCGAGACTGCCAGCCCTGAAGAAAACATTAGAGCTCAAGGAACCAGCTTGAACCGAGGAGAATGCGCACAAACTACATAAAAAGCCTTATTCAGAAGCTAAAGGTTGTTTTAAACATAGTTGATAGCCTCTAGGGTTATCTAGCACTAAATGTTTGTTGCTAGATGGGATTCGAACCCATCTTCTTGTATGTTGATGATTTAGCAAGCCGATGCCTTAAGCCATCTCAGTAGCTCAGTGGGAGAGCGGTCGGCTGTTGACTGACTGGTCGTAGGTTTGCACGTAAATCAAAAAGGAGAAAACCTCACGCGCCGTCATGCAATGGAAGTGACTCCTACCGCGAAATGAGAGGTCGGTCTAAGATCGAAGACGAGCCATCTCCAGGCCCCTAAGAGGAGAGGAAGCCAGCTCTTAACTAGGAACCCCCCCAGATGGTGAAAGAATCATCCTATGCTCCGAAAGATCGATTATTACGAGATCTAGTCTTGTATATTTTGATGTGTGCCTCGTTTTGATGGAGATCTAGTCAGATATATTTCGTTGACGCCCAAGTCCGAAGGAATCTGAGGCGCTTCTTGAAAAACTTGGTGAAAAACTATAAAAAGGTTACAACAAGTTAATCTCGTAAAACCCTAACGCCTGCCACCTTCTCGTCATCAGATTTCTATTTCCTTGGCACGTCCCACCGCTGGAATCAGCCTTGTAGGACCGCAATTCACCGCCCAAGAGTTCTGCTCGGCGCCCAGCGATGTACGACCGCGATTTTGCTAGATTTGCGGCTAGAACCCTAGCGCCCCCGTGCATTTTTGGCTGAGATTGCTTCGGAGAACCCACTACTGGACTCGCCGTGATGAGATCTATTTATGGATGACTGCACGACAACGACGTTGTGCCACGCGTCGCCACTGTGCCATGCGTCTCGCCATCGTCGAAGAGGTAAAAAAATTAAAATCTTCATCTCGGGTCATCTATCCCATCTGTGCAATCAGGTTTTTGTAATTTTGTTCTGTTTGATAGATATTTGCATTTTTATGGTTGAATTGGATTGTTTGTGTGGGTGGAGGAGGGTGCTTGCCTAAACTTGGAAAGTCTAATTAAGCATATTTCGAAGTAGTTTGCGAATTGATATAGGGAAGTTGTTGATTGATGATTGTTTATGTGTTATTTTTGTTGATTGTTGTGATGATGAAATGTGGTGAGGTATGGATCTTCGAGTTGGTGTTTGGAGGATCTTTGAGTTGTTGATAGTGAAGTTGTTATGTTAACAATGACGAGAAAGTATGAGGATGTGGTGGAGAAGGGATTAGAGGCTTTGAGTAAGCTTAGTCCCGCGGGTTGGAAAGTCTTAAGCAGGCTTATATAGGAAATGAAAGCTTCGACTAAGATCACTAAACTCGATGTTGTACGAAAAGAGACTTGTAGTTGCTTCAATTATGGAGAGATTGAACACTTGATGCTATGTTGGGAGAGAGTTCAAGTAGAAGAGAATGGTTTTGGCTATTGAGATTGTGGTTGTGGAGGAAGGAGAGATGGTACTAGAGGTGGTGGACGGGGAGACTATCGCACCACCTTGATGACAGATGAGATGGGCCGAGTATTCCTCGAGGTCCTCGAGAGGAAGTTGAAGACAGTAGTGTGAAAGATAAGGGTACATTGCATTGTGGCTTCGGACACGTGACATGTGCTTCTAGGGAGTTCAATTCATATGTTCCCCTAGCAATTCCATTGAGTGTTAAGATAGCCGATGATACATACCATCCAATGGTTAATAAGGGTACAGTGCGTTGTACCAATACTATGACCTTGTCCTAAGTGTTATATGCTCATTCCTTTCCTGTAAACCTTCTTTCTATTAACGCAATTGTTCATCAATTAAACTATTATGTTTTGTTTGATATTACTCACGTGATCTTCCGGAAGAAGAGGATGGGCAGAATTCTTGGGACTGGGACATGGCGCATGGCACAACAGCTTATGGTACATGGATAGAAAGGGTTTGTATTAAACTCTTTCAACCCTGGTTGAGACATCTGGAGATAGTAGAAGTAGAGAGGAGAAAGTTTTAATTTATCATAAGCGATTGGGTCATCCTTCATTTTCAATCATGAGTCGATTATATTCACATCTGTTTGCGAAAGTTGACAAAAATAGACTTTTGTGTGATGTCTGTGAGTTGGGAAAACATACTAGGAGGTCGTACGTCAGCTTGGATAGTAGGAGCTCTTGTGATTTTGAATTAGTGCATTCTGATATATGGGGCCCATGTCCCACCACATCAATCAATGGATCTTGATACTTTGTGACTTTCATTAATGATTATTCTCGGTTACTTGGCTATATTTGATGAAGACGAAGAGTGAGGTATTCAGATGTTTTAAAGATTTTCATAAAAACATTCAGATACAACATGAAGCAACAATAAATGTATTGAGGTTAGACAATGGGACAAAGTATATTAACAGAGCATTTGCACAGTATCTATCATTGCATGGAATCCAATACTAGATCACATGCCCATATACACCAGAGCAGAATGGGGTGGCAGAGAGGAAAAATAGTCATCTTCTTGAAGTTGCTCGGAGTATGATGATTCCTATGAATGTCCCCAAGCACCTATGGGGACAAGCAATGATTTGATCAATATGTTAATTTAATGTGACCTAGAACATTGTGCTCTTGTTAGTTTCATGTATAATGGATGATGAAAATCATTTTGTTCCTTGATTTTTATATATGTATATTATGGATCATTTGGGTTGATGACTCAAATTGTGAAGCTCCATAATTAGTCCCTAGTCTTAAAAGGTCATTAGAAAAAGAACAACTAGATGACTACATCGACTAGCATATGGATTAATGTATGATCATGTTTCACAGATCATTGATACAAGGTATCTGTTTAATCGCATGAAATGTGAGTGTACGAGATACATGAATATTGGACTCGACCTATTTGACTTGTCGGATGGATTGTGTTTGTGTCATTGGCAAAGTCATATAGTATTAATTCAGTTATCTG
>JAOWBN010003855.1:0-11268 GCA_028565015.1 Pinguicula moranensis | reverse complement strand
TGTCCACCCTCTAGAGTAGTCCACACCACCACTTCCCTTGAGGTTTATACACCCTAAGTGTATAAATTATATGTGTAAAATAGGGTGCTAGCTCCAACCTTTAAGCCTTAGAAAACAGAAGAAAACCTGTTGTTTTTGCCCAACAATTCCAAGTTTTTCTCAAGTAGAGAATGTAACAAGGATATGGAACTTTTCAACAGTTTTCAGAGGACTTAAAGCTCAACCAACTCCACATATTTGTGATAATATTAAGGTATTTGTTTGGATATAGTCCCATCCACATCTGATAACTCAAGATTCACTAAATTTTGCTTCACCATAGTTTCAATGTTTATCCTTTCCTGAAGAATATTCTTGCGCTTATCAGCCAGAGTTGTTCTCTCATGTTTGTTCCATTCTTTTATACCTGCTCTAACTGCCTGAATTTCTTCTTGACCCTGAAGCTGGCAAAGCCCGTTACCTGTGTCTGATCCTATATTCTTTCTACCATAGTTGTGTAGGTGTTGTCCTCTAGCCAATAGTATAGTACCTTAAGAGGTTTCTGGACCCAGTCCTGTGTCTTGAAGGTTAAACTGACCGGAAAATGGTCCGAATCATCGCTAGGTAGTCCTGATTGTATCCATTTTAGATTTGCTCCCAGCATAAATCATTTACCAGGAATCTGTCCAGCCTAGTCATGGCTTTTAGAGATTTCAGGTATCGGGTAAAGCACCTCCTTTCCATTCTAAGATCCGTCAGGTTTAGGTCCAGCACAAAGTCATTTAAAGCTCTTAGCTGCTGAGTATTTGGCCTATGTGCAGTCCCCTTTCTCTCCCATGCATTGAGTATGGCGTTGAAATCTCCCATCAGGCACCCTTTTTTTTTCATTTCCTACATACATCTCCCTGATTTCTTGCCATTGTATCAGCTTGGATGATAGGTCTCTTGGTCCATAAATGTTCAGCATAAAAGAAGTGTGCATGTCTGAGGACCAGTTGCCAAATATACGTAATACTCCTTGTGCTGAAATCACATCTTGTTTTGTGAACTTGTGCTTGTTCCAAATACAAAAGAGTCCACCGGATTGTCCCTGAGATCCTTGAAACATCCAGTACAAATTAGATTCCCACCATAGGTAGTCGATCAGCTTCTTGTCAATGTAGTCCATTTTTGTTTCTTGGAAACTGGCAAAGACTGTTTTTTCATCCATAAGTAGTTGTTTTACTCTCTTCTTCCTGCTGAGGCTGCCTATCCCTCTTACATTGTAAGTTATTATCTTCATAGTGGAAACTCATGATCTCTTTTCTAGCCGGGTTCTGAAGTGGCTGGTTTTGTGGAGTTACTTATTTGGATGTTCCAATCCATAAGTCTTTGTTGTATTTCCTCCGGGGTTGGTACATATGTCAGGCCTATCCTTTTGCCTGTTTCCATTATACTGTTAGCCTCCTTACTGAGCTGCTCCCTGACAGAGTCTGATTGCTCTGTATACTCTGGTTGTGCCTTGTGTTCCCTTAGGCTCCCAGCCATTCATCTAAAATCTCCTTGTCCTGCTCCCTTTCCAGGTCCACAGTTCTGCGTGTTTGGCTCCTTGTTTTAGGTCCCCCCCCCCCCCTTGTGATTTCTCGGCATGAGTTCTTCCTAGTTTTGGAGTAATCAAGGCAGTTTGTACTTCGACCTATTTTGTCAGGGAAGGGAAGTCTCTAATGTATGACTCATCTCCATGATTCCCTTGATCAACTTTCTCTAAAACCATTGTGTCTGGTTCTAACTTAAGTACCACTTGCTCCTCAATGGCTGTTTCTACTACCATCTCTTGCTGTGAGGCCATGCTTACTTGTGACTCAGAGGCTACATGGTGAGGAACATTGCTCCTGATATCAATCTCCTTATTTGGACTATATGATGAACTGGTCTGGGTCTCATTAGCCTGTTGCACCTCTGGGAATCTATACAAATCCGATGAGAGTTGAGTGTTACCCATATTAGTATTTTGGTAGGCATCCCTTCTCACTACTTTTTGTTGATCTGATTCCCCATTCCTTGCTGTGAGAGGACTTTGTGATAGTCTATTTTCACTAGGAGTACCTTCACATATTTACTCTCCTATGTCTTGATACTGGGACATGTTATGTATTAAACTCATATTTCCAGAGTCATGTGGAGAGAGCTCACCCATCTCATTTGAGAGATCACTATCTGAATCAGAGGTCTCCTCTGAGAGTTTGACATCCTGGAATCTTTCAATTTCTGTTATCACTAACCTTAACTGGTATGTTTTACCATTTATCATCAGATTCATTTTTTGCTGAATTGGACTGTCCCAGTCCATCTGTATCAATATTTGAGCAGCTATAATGTAGCGGTGGGATATGCTTTCATCAATTTTTATACATTTACCCAAAGCTCCACCAATTCTTTCAAGTACGTTCTTGCTCCAGTATTGGATTGGCAAGCCATATACCTTCAGCCACACCTGTCTAGACACGGAACAGTCTTCCTGTCCTTCCTGCCAAGGGGCTATATCAGATAGCCAACTACCAAGCCATCCTGAATCATGCTAGATTAATACCTCTAGATCGTGTTCCTCCGCTTCCCACAACAGTAGTAGGGTTTTGGATAGAATGCTAACATTGATATTTAGGTAGCCTACCATTTTCAGAGCTAGCTACTTTTCGAACCAGTCCATACCCGGTAGTAGTGTACCGGTGTATCCATTTTTCAACCATACCGAGGATTCCTCCATAGTGGCCTGTATAGCTTTTACCTTGTATCTCATTTGCATTCCTCAGCGGGATAATTTCAGCTTTAGCCCGATATAATGCTTCAGGTCTTGCTGTTACCATCTTTGTAGTTGTAATCCCATCTCCTCCTTCTCCAAATAATATATGTACTTTATTGAGTTTTTCATTCCCCGGGCTTAGTTAGTTCATAGACTAGTACTAGCTTAACACTTAAAGCACAGTTGCTATAGCTCCCCTCCTCTGTTAGGAGTTGGCTTATATGTCAATCTTAGCTTAGTAAGAAGGGGCCTGCTCGAGTGAGTCTTCTGCAAGCAAGAAGGACAATAGGTTCTAGTGGGATCTTTTCCAATCTTGTCTTCATGGATGGAAGCTGCGTTATTACCTGATTTGATTCCTTGGCCTTTGGGTATCTGGCTATGTTAGCTCGCAGGCGGTAGGATGCTATCCAAATATTGTTTAGCCGATGCAACATCTCATCACTATCCAAATGTGAGTCATGAAAGATAGCAAAACCAAAACATTGTCGCTCTTTGTTTAGCTTCCTTGCATTTTTAGAATACTCCTTAATCGATCCTCGTCACAGGATGCAGGAATATTTGTAAGGAAATATGTTGTTCTTGTTTGTTGTCCACCTTGTGCTGGGACTATTTTTTTGGCTATCATATCAGCGTAAGATTGCCCTTTATTTTGCCTTCTTTCCGGGAGAAGGGGTTGCTTTCCCGCTCTTATGGCTGCTCGTCTTAATTTTTTCTATTGGTGTGTAGGAATTGTCCACATCATCGTGCTCCCAAATTATGGACCCAGATGAGGTAACCAGGCGGTACTGTAGTAGCTCCAAAGAGAGCTGCATTGATGGAGTTCTTTTCCGGGCAAGTCTGAGTGGGTGGGAATCTATTCACTGGGTGCGTAAGGCTACCCAGGGAGGGGGAAGTGGTTTTGCATGGAACAAGGTCTAGTCGCCGGTGTTCAATGAACCCGGGTACTTTGCCGTCGTAAGAGAAGAGGGTTTAGGAAAGACCGGTTCACTAGTCTTGTCGAAGGTACACGTGAGGCATACCCAGGGAGGAGGAATGTGGATTTGAGGTGTGTCTATTGGATACCGGCGACCGGAGCAGCTGAGGTTGACGGGGAAGAGGCTGTAGTGTGGGCAAGTTTACTGTTCATGGCGGGATTATTTTGACGAGGAAGCTACACACTCTGGTGCTCCCTTCTACATCATTGTTAACTCATGTATCACTGTCGAAGGGGTTATGAGGTTTAGGAAAAATAGTGTGCAGGGAGGGATGCGAGCACTGAGTTAAGTAGGATGATTTTTCCCCCTGTTGATATGTATTTCTTGCTCGAGTTATTAAGGACCTTCTGAAATGTTTCCACTACTGACTGCCATGTGGTTTTGGTCTATTGATTTCCTCCAAGCGGTAGGCCCAAGTAGCTACAGGAGAGTTTTTCTGTTTTGCCACCCGAGTATTCTGCCATATCAGCCACGGTTTCCATGTCCATATTTAATCCAACTAAACTACTTTTGTGAAAGTTTATTATGAGTCTAGAGAACAACTCAAAATTCATCAAGATGGACTTAAAAGTTTTGATAGATTTCCATTCTGGTTGGCCAAATATAAGTGTGTCATCTGCAGACTGTAGGTGTGTTAGTTGCACTTCATTTTTGCCTACTGCCAGACCATGAAAGAGGTCTAAATCTGCTGCATTGCTGATCATTATGGACAAGCTCTCGGTTGCAATGAGATAGAGGTTAGGGCAGAGAGGATCTCCCTCTCTCAACTCCCTTCGTGGATATAATTCTCTAGTTGGGATGCTATTCACCAAAACTGAACTTAAAGCTGACTGCAGTAATTGTTTAATCCAGCAGTTAAATAATCAAGGAATCCCATAGCAACCATCATGTTTAGCAGATAAGACTAGTTCACTGTATCAAACGCCTTCTCAAATTCCACTTTGAAGACAAGGGCCTATTTTTTCAGCTTCTTGCACTCATCCAAAGCCTCCTTTGCTATCATTACTGCATCAAAGATATTCCTATTCTCGATGAAAACCATTTGTTGACATGAAATAGTATGTGGAAGCAAGGGTCTAAGTTTGTTTGCAAGCACTTTGGAGATGATCTTTTGTATGACGCCTATTAGTATTATGGGCCTGAAGTCTTGCACATTGAGGGTTCTTTGTTTTTTGCAACAAGGGTGATGTGGGTTGCATTTGTTCCTTTGGATAGCTTGCTATTCCTATGGAACTCCCATCTAGTTATTGATTTCTAAAAAATTGAAGCATCCAAAGCAGCTGTGATTTTTTTTAGCTCCTCTTGTAGTTGACTTAGCTCTTAAAGGGCTATTTCATCTAATGTGTTAGGGCAAGTTTCCATGATCTTTCTGTTTCCGCAAGTGTTCCAAGCAAGAACTTTATTCTGTCTGACAAACTATTATGATTATTCATGTTCCACTCCTTAATGTTTGCTTTTAAAGCCTTTATCTTCACTTGGATATTGAAGCTGGCATATCCCTGAGGGCAGGTGTTAGTCCAGACATCTTGTATCATGCTTACATACTGCTGATCTTCAAGCCACGAGTCTAGTACCTTAAAGGCTTCGGCCCCAAATTGAGAACAGCTGAATAAAGACAGATAGGGTTGTGGTCAGAGTCATCCTTTGGGAGTGCAGTCTGTATCCAGGTTTGGCATTCACCTTGCTATTTATCATTAACGAGGAATCTATCTAATCTACTCATGGCTTTGAGAGAGTTAAGGTGCCAAGTAAATTTCCTGTTAGCTAATGGTAGGTCTGTGAGTTGTAGGTCCAAGATGAAAGATTAAAGTTGTGATAACTCCTGCTGATTTGTTCTATGGGTTGTACCTCTACTTTCTCCTTGATTTATAATGGCGTTAAAATCTCCCATTAGACACAATCTTTGGTCAGTTTTCCCTGTGTATAAGGTTCTGATTTCTTACCACTGATTTATCTTGGCCAGTAGCTATTTGGGGCCATAGATATTTAACATGTTCGAGATAGTATCCTCCTGATTCCAAACTCTACATATTCCCAATGCACTATTTGCCGAAAAGAGTATTTGCCTTTTAAAACTAGTGACATTCCATATACATAAGAGCCCTCTAGATTGACCTATATAACCATGATAAGCCCAATCAAAACTAGTATCAAACCATAGGAAATGACATACCTCTTTTGTGATCACTTCCAACTTTGTTTCATGTAAGCTAATAAAGTCCGTTTTTTTTGATTGTATGAGTTCTCTGATTCTTCCTTTTATTCCAGGGCTATTCAAGCTTCTAATGTTATATGATATAACTTTCATTTGGGCAACAAAACATCTTTCTTGTTGCTATTGGCAGATGTAGCTAGTCTTCTTGATCTGCGCAGTTTACTATTCATTTGCATTTGCCTAAGCATGTGGAGCACCACTACTGAGTTTTCTCCATAGGATATCTGACTCCATAATGGCAGATGGGAGAAAACTCATCTATCCTTCTGGGTGTTTTGGGTTTTGTGATGGGGATAGATGGTCAACCCATTCATGTAGAATGAGCTGATTATTTTTTGAGCCTCTATACCTTCTAGTTTTGCTTGGATTTTGAGGGTTTAAGGTCCTCGGATTAGGGGTTAAAGGTATCACTTTCATGGTTTCATGGGGTAGGTGGGGGTGGGGAATCAATTTGAGATGGCGTATTTTCTAGAGGTAGATGACTATCTTCTATTTCAGGCAGATTTAGGGGTGCAGTTGAACATGTGAAGCTGGGGGATTGGGGTGCTATGAGGTGGTCTAGTGGCTATATTGGATCAAAAGGCTGACACTCTACTAGATCATTGTTGACAATTCTTTTAAGAATGGTTTCATGATCCAGTTTTTAGTTGTTGATCTAGTTGCATCTGTGGCAAGCATGTTTTGTGGGTCACTAAGGGGGAAGCCTTACACAATGGTTCTGGGCATCATTCAAGTTTTGGAGGGATCCAGTGGATTGTAGGAGGAGCTTATGGTGCACATTTCCACACTAACATGCTATGGGGGCACTCTTATTGACTGGAATTTTTTTCCACCTTGAGGTCATCATAAAGTGTCAGACTTTGCTCTTGTGGTTTCATTTCACAATGAGGGGGACATTCAGAGTCAATGAAATGACAAACATCTTATGAACTGGTGGATCTGCAATCTGAATCATCAGTTGGTGTAACATACTAGGGTTTCTGTAGAGATCTGTCAGGGTTCATCTCCACAATAAAAGTGTCAATTGAATACCATCCATAACAATTCTAAGCTCTGCTGGCATTTTTTGATGACATTTTGTCTGTATCAGCATTTGAGCAGCCTCAAGGTTACAGTGATTTAGGGTACACGCATCAATCTCTATACAATTCCCCAGTTGTTCGTTGATCTGGTTTAGTATCTTTTCATTCCAAAATTGCAATGGTAAGCCATACAGTCTAATCCATTTGAGGAAGTCAGGATTTATGATGTCATGTGATCATAGGTGTATATCACTCAACATAGTTAGGAATAATTCAGAATCATTTTTTAACAAGTTCCCAAGATCATAAATTTCCTCTTCCCATAGCAGGATCTTGGATGGCGTGATAGGACTAACTATGATATTTAAATATCCTGCGGCCTTTAGGGCCATTTGCAAAGTTTCCCATCGTACATCATCTTGCAATGTGCCTACATACCCCATCTTGAGCCAGAGGGGCTGTTTAGGGTCAGAATGGATGATTATACGTTGATCATGTGTTCTTGCTTTTGATGGGATCCACTGCTTCTGCTGTGTCATAGGTTGTTTGGTTGGCTTTGGCAGTGGGGGTGGCGGTTTGCAGGGTGGCAAGAGTGCTAGTTTACTGGTTTCTCACATTGTCATCTTCCCCGGTACAACATTAGGAATGGCCACAATTCTTGCAGATATATTTACTTTTGTCTTCATAGAGGGGACATGGATTTGGCTAATTCGTTTGGCTTGGGGTATAGGGCTATGTTGGCTCTCAGCCGGAGGTTCCCAATACAGATTCCATTGAGCCACTTAAGCATGGTCTTGGTGTCATGAGGCATAACATATTCCACAAAACCAAAGACAGAGCCACTCTGGTTCAACTTCCTAGCAATCTTTAGAGCCAAAATCTTCCCCTGACTGCGAAGCACGTAGTGAAGCCTGTCTTTGTCATTGTATGTTGGGAAGCCAGATATGTCGTATGTAGTGGATCTTTGTTGCTCTCTCCGTTCAGCTAGGGGTTTTTTAGGACCTAGGCTCTCGTGCACAAATCTTGTGTTTTGAGACAATAAGACACTAGCATAGGTTCGATTCCTCGCTTTTTTTTTTCATAAGTGCTGTTTTTTTAGCTTGTGTGGCTACACAACGCAATCATTTTTGTTGTTTTGGTGGCAACATCCACTCTCACTTATTCATAGTTTAGCTAACTTATTGTGAAGAAACGCTGGAGTGGTAGCACTAAGCATGCGTGCTTTACAACGGAGGAATGGGAAAGGTGGAAGAAAGGGTGGAAGGTGAATGAACAATGGGAAGGAAGGGAGGCTGTAGTCCAGGGGCGCTTGAGGTCTTCTCGGGGCGGTAGAGGAGCTTTGGCTGGTTCCCTACAAGGCAGTGGTTTCAGTGTTTGCTCGATGGTAAGAAAAGAAGAGAATGGTGGAGGGTTCACTGTTCATCACATTTGCTTGTGTACGGAGAGAAAACTTTAGCGTGCACTTGCATAAAGGTTACTTGTTTTGCGGTTTACAATTTTTAATGCGCACATCCTTGATGCACTTTTACGTGCAAGTGTACACGTTGCACAAGTAATAAAGTGATGAAAAGGATGTTTCACAAGGGTTGGGATAAACAATCACTTACGTTCACATGTTTCATGGAATTGGTACCGAATAAAATTGAGTTGACGTTGATACTACTCTAGCCGTTAAGCTACAGATTAGGCAATGAACAAATATTATTGAAATGCAATGGAATTTATAGATCTAGTACAAAGGTTTGAGATATCCAGGTGGATTGCAACATCACTACTTAAGTTTCTCGAGTAGAATTATAAACTGGTTAGTCATGGATTAATTGTCGTATTGTGCCAAACGGACTCACCTATCCTAAACTCTTATCTCTCTCGAGCTGTAAGCGTCCTTCTCTGGTTTATAGATGGCATCTCTCGATGTCACATATAAATGACCAAAGACATTACTCTCAAGTAATCCTCACACCGTAGCACTGATTCTATAGGCATTCTCATGCTATAGCAACCGATGTGAACCTTACTATGCCTAGCATAACTTGTGTCTCTCAACCTCCCTTTACACTTAATGCATCTACTCACGTTGATCATACATAAATAGATGAGACATTCTATTTATGACCTTCAAGGGTTACATTGCTCCCCTGGATTTAACAGTTTAACTCATGCTTAAGGCATCACATTAGTGGATAAAATAGAAACCCCCTAAGAGTGCAGGACTACTGATCCATAAAACTAATATGGGTTATATCACAAATCCCCTCAAAGGTTATTGCAAATAGGCTTATCCCTCTACTACCTCAGATCATACCCCCCACCCCCATCCCATCCCACCCCGTAGATGGCATTCATTAAGAACAAGAAGATATTGGATGGAGTGATGATAGCTAATCAGGCATTGGATGAAATCAGGAAATTAAAAAGACAAGCCCTCATCTTCAAAATAGGTTTTGAGAAGGCTATTGACACGATCAATTTTTCTTACCTGCTGAACATTATGACAGACATGAGGTTTCCTGAGATATGGAATTGCTGGATCAAGGAGTTGCTGCAGTCACCTTCTCGCTCAGTCCTGATGAATGGCAACCCAACCAATGAGTTCTATGCCCAAATAGGTCTTAGACAAGGGGATCACCTATCCCCCGATTTGTATCTCATAGTTGCAAAGAGTCTCTTTACCATGATCAGCAAGGTAGCAAAACTGCATCTGTTCAGTGGACTGGCGGTGGGGCGAAAAAAAGTCTAGCTAGCACATCAACAATTTATAGATTACACGCTCATGTTTGGACAACCATGATGGAGCTCTATCAAGGCATTCAGATTTATTTTGCAAAACTTTTAATTACTCTCAGGACTTAAGATAAATTTTCATAAGAGTAGCCTAGTTGGGATAAACATGAACTTGGATTTGGTAAATGAAATGACTGCTTACCTAGGCTGCAAAATAGAAAACCTACCTTACAGATAGATACCTGGGATTGCCACTAGGGGAAACCACCGAAAGTAGGCCATATGGAAACCAGTGGCTGATAGGTTTACCAAAGTACTCAGCACCTTGAATAAGAAACACACATCAATATGTGGGAGAGCAATTTTGATCAATTCTATGCTGTCAGCCCTACTAGCACATTATATTGGTTTCTATAAAGCTCCTCCATCAATCATTAAGAGCCTCACATCAATCCAACGTGGTTTTCTCTGGAGCAGCTACAAAGAACACAAGAAAATATGTTGTCTAGCCTGGGAAAAAACCACTGCTACTAAGAACTGGGGAGGCCTTGGTATCTGAAGTCTCAAACATCAAAATGATTCAATGCTGGCCAAGTCCGGGGCAAAAATTCTCTCGGGACAAAACTCCATGCCTTGAAAATCTTAAGATCAAAGTACTCAAGCAAGGATATCCTTACTATGGGAAACATTAGGGAGCTTAGGAAATCCGGTACAAAAAAGGAAAATGGAAGAAGACACAATAGATCCTATGAATTAGTCTGGTGGAAGGATATCCAGGAAATCAGGTGCTCAAGTTGGATAGTTAATATGACCAAGATCAAGCTTGGCAGTGGAGAAGAATTGAAATTTTGGACTGACCAATGGATTGGAGAAACCAGTTTGGTTGATTAATATCACAAACTCAATGGGTTAGATGAAGACAGGGATGCCCATATAGCAAAGAATGGACAGCGGATTGATAATGATTGGAAATAAAAATTTGCATTGGAGAAAGTATCATGAGACTTGTTGAATTAGAAGAACTAGATGCACTTGAGGCACCGCTGTAGGATATCTCTCCTGATTTTCTAGTTAAGGATAGATATCACTTTCAAGGAAATGCATATGGTGATTACAGAGTGAAAATTGCCTATGACAAAATATATCTCTCTCTCACCAACCCCTACTCCAACTAGGAAGCAAACGGACTTAGAAGCGTCTTGAGTTTTTTCACATCTGGAAAAATCATGATCTTCAACTAGAGATTGTTGCAAAATGTCATACTAGCCAAACAACTGCTCCTGCGAAGACACGTTACACAACCTAGCCTACATGACAAATGTCCACTGTGTAAATTATATCCTGAAACTTCCTAACATTTATTTCTTGAATGTTTTATCTCTTTGCAGGTATGGTGCAGAGCCCTATCATTTAGTGTTATGTCCTAAGGCCAATCAGCTTAGGCCTATGTATTGACACTTTAATGTTGTATATATGATTGTAGCAACCTTCACTACTAGTTTATTTATAACATATAAAATAGTGAAGCCTAGCATTGATAATATAGAGTGTATCACAAAGAGTTGTGATGATGGG
>JAOWBN010003844.1:0-11268 GCA_028565015.1 Pinguicula moranensis | reverse complement strand
GTGGCTATGAGACCGAAGAGGAACCCGAGGAGGGAGTTGAGAGTGATAGAGATAGCCAAGTGGAGGACCAAGATGCTGTTCATGGTGAGTTGCTAGTTGCTCGAAGGGTCTTTAGTACCCTTGTACGTGATGAAGACCAGGGCCAAAGAGAAAACTTGTTCCACACAAGATGCAGTGTCCTTGGGAAGGTGTGCAGCGTTATCATTGACAGTGGTAGTTGCACAAATGTTGCAAGTCTTTACATGGTGGAGAAGCTCGGGTTAAACCCCACCAAACACCCAAATTCGTATAGGTTGCAATGGTTGAATGATTGTGGAGAAGTACGGGTCAACAAGCAGGTCTTGCTTCCCCTCACTATAGGGAAGTATGGGGATCAAGTCCTATGTGATGTTATTCCTATGGATGCATGTCATGTCCTACTTGGACGACCGTGACAGTGATGATGAGGAGAGTATGTGTCAATAATTCACCCAAGGTAGTGCAATCCCACCAATTCAAGGTAAAAACTTACCAAACAATGAGGATCAACATGTAAGAGAAGTAAGTTGTCAATATTTCATGCCTAGAAACAAGATTGGTCTACCACAATCTGGTAGACTGTTTAAGACCATATATGGATCTTTTAAGATCGAACACTTTGTCATCTTAACCTGCTGAGACGAACTCAATAGGTTGATCCATGTAGATCTTTTTCTCAAGTGTTCGATTGAAGAAGACACTTTACGTTCATTTGTAATAGCTAAAGATCCAAATGGGCGACCATGGCTAAAAGTAGACAAATCAAGGCAATTCTCACCATAGGAGAAAATATTTCTTCATAGTTCAAACCCTCTATTTGGGTGAAACCTTTTGCCACGAGTCGGGATTTGAACTTGTCTATTGATCCATCCGTACCTCGTTTAACCTTAAATACCCACTTACATCCAATCGGTTTTCGACGATGTGGGAGATTAACAAGTTCTCATACCTCATTTTTGTGCATTGAGTCCATCTCATCCCTCATGGTACTTAGACATTTTCCTCTATCGGGTTATTCCATAGCCTCGTCATAAGTGGTGGGCTCCTTTATTTTCAAAAGAGCATAGAATAATACATTTTCCTCGATCTGAAAGTATCGTCGGGGAATTCTTCCGCGTTCACTCCTTCGGAGTTCAGGATCTTGTACTTGTTTAGTTGGGGATCTACTCCCACTGGCTCTTTGGTTTGTGGGGCTGTTGGTGTGAGAAAGACCACTCTCACTAACCTTCTGGTTTGTAGGGCTCATAGTCACATCGTCATTGTCTAGGGTTTGAGAACCAATCTTGTTTCTAGGCATGAAATATTGACGACTTACCTCTCTTTCATGTTGATCCTCATTGTTTGGTAAGTTTTTACCTTGAATTGGTGGGATTGCACTATCCTGGGTGAATTATTGACACGTATTCTCACCATCATCAAGCGATAGTGGCAAGTCTCGATGCAACTCATACAACTAACTGTCCTGCTTTACTTCACAAATAGTTGGGAACTGATCCTCTAGAAATTTTACACTTCGACTGTCTATTCAGTCATGCCCTCTTTCTGGTGTTTTTCGAACATCACATATCCTTTGGAATGCTCGGGGTCTTGGTTGCTCTTGGATCAAATTTTTCATGTTGATGGTTGGGTTGTGCACATAGCCTGTCAAACCCCATAGTCGTATATGGTCCAAAATAGGCTTCCTTCCATTCCATAACTCATATGGAGTGGTGGGCACACTCTTGCTTGATACTCTATTGAGGAAGTAAGTCGCCGTGAGCAACGCATCTCGCCAAAAGTGAATAGGTAGGTTGGCTTGCAGTATTATTAACCTTACAATCTCAAATAATAAGTGATTCCTACGTTCCGTAAAAACATTTTGCTATGAAGTATAAGGAATTTTAAGCTGTCTAAATATGCTATTTTCATCATAACAACCTTTGAGAATATCATAAAGGTATTTGCGACCGTGGTCAGTCCGAAAAATCCCAACTTTTCAGTCCAACTAGGTTTCAACTTCTGCTACATAGTGTTTGAACGCATCAAGTGCTTTGTGGTAATTAGTCAACAGATACACGTGAGACGCAAGTAGTCATCTATGAAGGTGATGAAATAAGAAGCCCCATGATGTACTTTCACATTGATGGGTCCGCAAATGTCGGAATAGATTAAATCTAGAGGATTCAAAGCTTCATAAGCCTTATCGAAATGTTTCTTGCGAGCCTTGCCAACTAAGCAAGGCTCACACACAGACAATTTTGCCTTAGAGAGTTGGTTTAATAGACGTTTCTTAGCAAATTCTATTTTACCTATCATTGCCAATATGACCAAGTCTAGCATATCACTTAACAAATTTAGAACATTTCTATATTGAAAACTAAGGCAAGAGATAAACTATTTATATTAGCATAAATATCATGCAAGTCAAGAATACAAAAACCATGTCTATACGAGTTGTGATCAAACACATCGTTGCTGTACTCAATATACAATCTTTAGGATAAAAATTAAATGAAAAACCAAGTTATAACAAGGAAACTACTGAAACTGAGGCAACTACTAACTCATGGCACATCGATTGTGTCATGCAACAGCTGCTTGTTTCCGCTATGGAGCTGGAGTATGTAGGTGCCAATGCCAATGGCATCTTCTTCACTGTCGTTTCCCATAGTAACTCTTCGCGTTCTGGTGCCATAACGATGGAACTCGACAAATCCAACTCGGTCATTTACTACATGCTGACTCTTTTGAAGTTTTGTTGAATGGTTCCTTAAGGGCGTCCCACATGGCCTTGGCCGTGGGGTTCACATTGAATTGATCAATCAGGTCGTCGTTCATGCGGTAAAACATAGAATAGCAGGCACATCGATCCTTTTTATCCCATTCATCATAGACAGTGCTTGGTTTATCGATCATACCATGAAGATAGGAATGTGCTCTAAGACAACTTTCTCATTCAGGAGATACTGAATATTTCTATGCAAGATGCCATAGTTCATTCCATTGAACTTATCGTTGGAAAAGAGCTCATCGATCATGTTAGGGGGTCCATGTGTACAATTATATTCAAAATAAAAGAACATTACACACAATCTTAAAATCAAATTTTCAAAATAAATTTTGATCATGCAACACGTTCGAAAATTTCGCCAAACTAATAATCACCACATGCGACATAACCATGAACTTCTAAGAAAATATAATTTCCACGTAATCAACAAATTTAGGGTAAAAACAGATAAGAGCTTTTACATCTAAACAAATTAGCATATTTAAATTGTCAACGTGTAATAATTCAGTTTCTTTTAATACGCAATTGAAAGAAAATTTCAAATCTATCAAAAAATCTGAAATAAGTCAAAATACGATTACTGCGGTAGCTGGTGGGGTTACTAGGTTTCACTTAAAAAATAGTCTCCTAGATAGCATTCTCCATTCCTAATGCGGGCCTAAATATATGGTGGGGTCACAATGGTTTCTTTTAAAAATCAATCCTAGACAGTCTCCCATGAGTGCGATTACTTTGAATTTTCTTTTGATATTCAAAATTTGTGGTAATATAATTACCTAAATAAATTGTTAACATATAGTTAATAATTGTTTTTAGGAAAAAATCTGAAAGTTTATTAACTAAGATAATAAACACCTGACATATTCAGAATACAGAATCTAAAACTATCCTAATTCACATGAACATAATTAGCATGCTCGAAGTAAAAGAACTTATCTGTAATAAGAAATTAATAATTTCTAATCATACAAACTAAGAATTAAAATTTAATTGCACTTAGCAAGTATAATAAAATAAATAAATGCATGTAGGGCTATGCTAGCCCAATTCATTTAACAGATAAATGAGGTTGGGCCACCATGAATTAACAAAAAAGAAAAGGAAGTTATTTGCGTTGGGCTGCCACAATGCAATTAACAAATAATTGCATTTTGGACCGGCCCAAATGCTTCGTACACTGCAAACCTTATTTGCTCGTGCGATTCCTTGTTTTGCTTGATTCTGTCTAGCAATCTTTCCTTTCGTTGCTGCCCTTGTCAAGGAAAGAAGAATCTTTCCTTGTTGCCGTGAATTCATCGTCGTCATTGCCGACGTTGGAATGAAATGCACCCACATGATGAAAGTCAACTCCTTTTGCCGTTGCTATTCCCCCGTGCACTAAGACGGATTCCTTTTAGCTGTATATCTCCGATTATCGGTTTAATTTGCATGATTTTGCAAGAAATGATACAATTTGACGAATTTTAGTTTGGGGGTGCGTGACTTACATGCACCTACCCGGTGCCCGATATTCGGCTGGATTCTTTAACTGATTCATGAATCGACATTAGGGAGGTTACAAGGAGGAACTTCGCACTGATACACGTAGCAGTTTGGGGCGCGTGACTTACACACACCGCCCTATCTAAGATAACTGATGCGTTCAGTAGCAACCGATGGCATTGCACTGTTGTGCGGTAGATACGTACAAAATGCTTACACACGTGCGCCGTGCAAGCGTACGTACACATGCATATGCGTGCGATCATCGACGACACATGTATGTCACACGCTGTCGAGTCGTACGGAATAACGACGACGATCGTTCAATTACAAAAACTGAATAGGTGGTTTTGACAAAAGAACAAATAATGGATTAGTTATTTGATTAACCAAAAACAAACATAATCAGATACCGAAGTTGGCTCGATACCACTATAGATCAGAATAAAGTCGTTACCTCTATTGGTGCAGAAGCATATAGAACCGTAATCCTTCAGTTGATTATGTCACGAACATGAACCGAGACTATTAGCTCGTATAATCCACGAACTCAAAACTCTTATTTGGAGATGGTGAGGCAGCAATTCAGAGAACATTGTAGTTATTTTGGGTTCTCAGTACATGAAAATTGTGTATTAGTGTATGAAATTAGGCGCCTAGTGAGCCCCTTATATTGGAGGGGAGGCAAAATCCAACCCTAATTAGGATGACAGAATCCTACTCTAATTAGGATTTTTAATATTAGGTAATTAACAAATACTAATTAATTTAATTAGATTAAACATATTTTGTCTAACAGGTCGTATACTCTATCCTTTGTTATTTTCAAATTTGATTCAATTCATGTATTTACGTCCGTGCAAGAATAAGTTCCCAACTCCACGTTTTTATTCCGGTAGCAAATATTTACATGAATTGTTGTGACAGTATATTTTCACATTGAAAAGTATTTGAAAGTCCACCAACGGTTTTTGTTTTCTCAGGTAATTCTTGAAGGCAAACTTAGATGCAATATCAACTCTTAAAGTTCACTTTGTGAGATGCATAAACAATTTGCCACATTGGCCGGCTCTAGTAGCATTATATGTGTTACAAGGGAATCATCATCGAAGTAAGGACATAATTCATACTTGAGAAGTTCAGCTATATACGCAGGCCATATGCCATATGCCATATGATGTGACCTCGGCATCACCAGCAAGAGCTGCGAAGAGATTATGAGCAAGGATAATCAGCCAAACCAGAAACAGCTCGAGCAATGCAAATAAATGCGTCTTCTTCCACAAGTTCTCTCTTCAAGATGAACAAAGATATTATTTTGGCATGACTTATATTTGTGTAGTAATTATGCAAGAAAACATTCATATTACATAAAGTACTACTACAGGAAAAAAAAACAAAAAAAAAACATAAGCCTGTCCATCATAGAACCCAAAAGAAGAGTAGTCGGAATTTTTATTTATTTTTTGCATGTAGCATTTGATACTTAAATGCTAAACTAGAGGCAGGCACATGAAAAGACAATGTGAGGAGAAAGAGAACCTGGAAAGTATAGTTATAGGGTTAAGCCTTCGGAATGCAGATACCTTGTCTCAGAGTTCAAAGGAAATATGTTGGTATTTATATCTAGTTTAGATACTTATATTGGAACAGAATTAGAGAAGGATAAAGTTATAGAACAAGTAGAGTTATAGATGAGTAGAATTATAGACAGAAGTAGAATTATATGGGTAGTTTAAGGCTTAGCTAAAAGTTGTAAACACTATATATACCCCAAATGATATTAGAGACAGAAGTAGAATTATATGAGTAATAATACACGTTTTTCATTATTTTCAACTTGATATTAGAGAGGGTTCTAATACCTGAACCCTAGCATAAAAAAAACTTCCGCTGGCTAATCAACGACCCCTCTGAAAATATATTGTTCCTTTTTTCTTTTTGAGGAGAAAATTATGCGGAAGGGGGGTTCGGAAGGCAAGAAAAAAATGGAAAAAATAAAGGAAAAAGGGGGGAAATCCTAGCTTCAATACGGTTCATCTCTCTTATGTTTTTAGAAGGAATTGTTTATTTCTCATGAGAAGCCATCATCAAGGACTAAGTTGGCGCTAGGATTTAGATTCCATCCGACGGATAAGAAATTAGTGTGATACTATTTGAGGAGAAAAGTATGCGGAAGGGGGGTTCGGTTGGATGCAATTTTGGAAATTTATATTTACAAGGCAGAGTCGGATAGTAGCATGGTTACGTGGATTCCGGAGAAGCAGGAAAGCTTGGCGAGCTTCATCATCAAGTTGAGGGGGCCTTACCAATGGAACAAAGTCGGAATCCATCAGTTTAATTTTTTGCCCGTCGTGCTTCTGCTAGCAAGAAGTTATGTCCCTATATCTGATCTCCGCATGAGGTAGTGTCCTCTTATTGGTGACACTTTAATCATGGCACTAGCATCCATGCAGGTTAATGGAAGTGTGTATTATGGTAGTATCTTGAAATTGCTAGATATCTACAACTGTGGGGGAATCACTCAACTGGCTTTTCGATGGTTAAAAAAGTCAAATTTCCCCAGATTACGGTGGTTCGAAATTGCAGTATCCATAAACCAATACAAAGTGGTTGCTTTGACAAGAAACAGACTGTATCTGCATGTAGCCGCTTGTGGTCAAGAACAGGGGTCTTATTTGTGGGATAATCAAGATTATAAGTATTCATAGGATTCCGATGAAGAAGATGAGGTAATTAGCGAAGTGGAGATGGGTTGACTTTATTGGGCCGATTGAAGAAATTGAGGAACAGAACATTAGTTGTGATGTGGAGGAGCAGAACACAAACTATGATGAAGAAGATGAGGTATTGGTGAAGTGGAGATTGGTTCAATTTATTGGGACGATCGAAGAAATTGAGGAACAGAACATGAGTTGTTATGTGGAGGAGCAGAACACGAACTATGATGATAGTACTCGTCTGAATGATGAATCTAAAATTGAAGCAATGATCTACAAGAGTTGTGATGTTGTTCTAGAGTTTTCGTGCGTTAACTCAAGGACTTGAACGCCTCTTGTAAGCACCATGTGTGTGCGGTGGTGAGGTGTGATATCAATCTATCTAGGATGTTGTTGAACGTACGTATGAAATACTATACCAGTGCTAGCCGGAGCGAGAAGACCTCCATAACCGAAGGGGATTACCGATTACCGTGTTGTCATGGGTTGGAAATGTTTTTACCTGTCCGACGTTTGACTGTTGCTAGTCTGAGTTTACATCTTTTGTGGTGGATTCAGAGCGGTGTCTAGCAATGAGCCAGAGGGGAAAGCGAGAGGAAGTCTAGCATTGAGAAAGAAGGGTCAACGAGAGAGGTGTCTAGCATTGAGTTTGGAGCGCCAATGCGACTGACGAGTAAATTGTTGTACCGGTGATGAGAGGTCGGCAAGACGGTGAATGCTTGAGACATTCCTTGCCAATTAAGGAACTGATTGTTGTACCGGTGATGAGGGGTCGATGGATGTGTCGAGTCAGGATGGTGAGCGTGAGACTCAAGCTCAGGGAAAGTTGAGAGTGTTCATGAGTAGGAGAGAAAATAAACTGGATGGGCCAAATTTGAAGGAGATAATGGATGGGTCAAATCTGAAGGAGATGGTGGATGGGCCAGATCTAAAGGAAATGCTGGATGAGACAGATCTGAATGATGCTGGATGGGCTAATTTAAAAGGAGATGTGGGCAGTCGGATTGAACCAAATTGGACCACTTGGGACCGTCGGTTGGCGGTCTAGGATCGGACCATCGATTTAATGCAGTCCGGTTTCAAGTTCTGATTCATTCGGTCCTGGTATGGTTCGTAACCCAGTTCATGACCTGGCGGTTCGTGGCTAATTTTTCTTAGTTAATTTTTTTGGCCATTTAAATTTCAAAACTTATATCAATGTTTTTTGGTGTGTATAATGAAATAAAATATCTTATATAATTTATATATAAGTTTATAATTTATGAACTATATATATAAACCTAAACCCTAAACCCTATATATATAGTTATATAAATTAGATTGTTAATTCATAATTTATAAACTTATGAAAAAAAATGGGCAGGGAGGGCTTGAAATTAATTATTAATGAATTAATATTTATAATTAAATTGTTTATGTATAATTTATATATATAAATGAATCAAAACCCACATAGTTCTCTTACCTTAATTACCTGTTGGATCAATCCAAATCAGTTGGACTTGTGGTACTTGCCGTATCAGTTTCTCATGTGTGTTTGAGTCTTCTTCTTCTTCTTCATTATGTTGATGTTCTTGATCTCTATTTTTCATTACTATCCAATCATTCAAGCATATTTTCTATTCAAAGTTGATCGGATGCAATGATGCATGACGATCGTCTAGAATGTATTCTCATTTACCAAATGTTTGCTCTACGACAACTATTGAAACTGATGCTAGAACCTTCTTTCCATAACCGATAATACAAAAAAATCTCGTGTTTTGCTCCTCCACCAACCAAGAATATCGAAGTTTCATTCGAATGATTCATCATATTCACATGTCTGAGAAATCTCAAAAGTAAAGTATATAAGAACAAGTTCCAGGAATGTGGAACTTGGTGAGGGCCTAGGCCGTTCGGATATTTGTTTTATTAAATTATCAATTCTACCTAATGTTGGTCCATTATAACCACTAGCATTACAACGAGTTTAAACACTAATAGCTAAATGTGTTTGGTATTCTATATACAACTCATTTAACAACTAGTTATTTCACCAATTATAGTGTTACATCTAACTATTGGTTCATTATTGTCGTTGACAAATATGTTATAATAATCTTCTAATGATTTTCTTAAACATTTTAATTCAATTTGGGGGTCTAAAATGGTGGCAATAAGGCCAAGTAGTCGTATATTTAGAAGATACGAACATCATTTTTCACTGATTGCATCTAAAACCTTATTAAGATTAGTTTGTTCTTAAAAAGTTGTAATAATGACTCCTACATTAACATAAACGGGAACAATAAGGTGTGAAGTGGGTTTATACACGTGTGATAATAATTTTGATGTAAATATATATGTATATATATTTGTGTGTCTATTATTAATAAAACTACAAAATAAATCTTTATAATGAACGGTTTGTTGAAGTAAAAAATAAGTAGACTTCCAACGGGTTAGCACATCTAGAGAAACTTTTATGGGCCTAACACTGTTATCTTTACAAAACTTAAACCAATTATTCATTAGTTAGGTTTAGTAGCCAAAAATTTGATAGTATTTTTAATGGGATGTACGCTTAAATCAATACATTTTACACCGTTTTGTACACATAAATTAATAATATTACAAATAAATCTAATATGGAAAAAAACAATTGATGGCTGGTTTCTCCAGTGTCGTTGCTGGAAAAATGCCTCAAAAGTATCCTGAGTTATACTACACAAGATAAGGGGTAGCAAGTGGAGAGATCAAGGTCAAAACTACAGAGAAACGTAGTGAAATCTGCACTGCTCTGGCCTTGATTCTTGTTGCTGTCAAAACTCAAAACTGATTGGGGGGTTATCAATAAAATACTGAAACTATAACTAATGAACTAATGATGAAATATGAAGGAATGAAAACAATTCTGCTAACCTTAAATCCATGAGATCATGCCATAGAACAACTTGGATCATAGGTGTACTTATCTGATTTTCAATGGTACTTATTGTGTGATTTTTGAACCACTGCCTCTCTTGTTTTAGTCCTAACTCCTTAACCAAGTAATCATTTAGGCCCTATTTTGCGCAACCTTCTTAAAATTATAATCCAATTATAAGCACCTTTTTTCAAAAAATAACTCTTCATTTTTTCAAAAAAAGTTCTTATAATCCAATTATAAGCATAAGAGGGTCTGCGCAAAACACCCCCTTACTCCAATATAGCTTGTCAAAATCATCATCAAAGCCATCATTTCCATCATCTGAAAAAGCAAAAGATGATCGATGAGAATGTTGTGGCTGAGCAACTTCACAACAATGTTAATTCATTCGCAACTTTAACATGGGGAATTCTTCTTTTTGGGAAAGAAAAAATCTATTTCGACCAAATGAAAGTATATTCAAAACTCAAAAGAGAGAAAATGGCTATATTCTGTCACCGGCGGGACTCACCGGACTGGTACTTGCCTGCGAGAGCCCGGGTCAGTAGGGACACACCACAGTACAAATCGGAAGGAGGACTACATAGGGAGACTCACGTCGCATGGAAGCTCACCATTGTCAGCACTGTATTGATATTCCCGGCGCGTGGGCAAGCCCGCAGCACTCCCCGACACCAGTTACAGGCGGTAAACAAACTCCGGCACCGCACGCTCCCGCACGCGCCGTCGCGGGAGAATGTCGGCCGTGCGTTTTTTGGCCATTTCCCGGTGCATCTTTCGTCGTTTGCTCCGGGCGTCACGACGTCCGTGATCGTTTCACCGGCGGCTATCCGCAGTGTCATCCGCCACCGCCACTCACCACCGTCGAACTCATAAAACAGGGAGTTTTTTACCGCATGACTATCATTGTTATATTATTTATATTATTTTTATTTATTTGTAATCTTGTTGCGATACCTATTTTTATTAGCTTATTCGCTTATATTCTTTTATTTTTTAGTGTTATTAATATTGTACTGTGCATAGTTTAGTATCAACATTGTTATTTTGTTTTTGTTTGACTATTATTGTTAGTTTCGTATTATTTGTGGGAGTACTTGGTAAAACTAGGTTCCTTCCTTTCATTTGGCTTATAGTGTTCACTTAATTTTCTTATTGGATATGGTACTATAGATCAGATCAATAAATATGGTAACTTGAGGTCGTGTCCAGTGATGAGGGGACGAGATAGGGCGGGGGCACAGAACACAGAGCTACGCTTCAAAACCTGGAATGTAGGAACCTTGACAGCGAAGTCTTTAGAGTTGGTAGATGTCCTCAAGAGAAGAAGGGTGAACATTGTATGTCTGCAGGAGACAAGGTGGAAG
>JAOWBN010003833.1:0-11269 GCA_028565015.1 Pinguicula moranensis | reverse complement strand
GTCTAATGACTTCGCTGTCAAGGTTCCCACGATCTAAGTACCGAATCATAGACCTATATCCTGACCACCTACCCTCGTCCGCCCCCTCGCCACCGAACCCCTCATCATTGGACATAACCTCAAGTTACCATGATTAGCTCTTGAGTCTATATTTACCACAAACTACACACAACACATAACCACAACGACTGACAAACACTTCCAACAAAGTAGCGAAATCAGAAGTACGCCAGCAACAAAAAGACCGGAATATAACAACCACTCAATCACAAATCAAGGAGTCAGTAAATACTATCTTATAGCAAAATTAATAAGAATAAATCATTAAATTGATAGCAAAAATTAGCAGCACACTTCATATGAATAAATTACCAAATAAACCACCAAATAAACTAAGACACCCTAGGCACATACACAATCACAAACCAATCGATCAATAAATCAATAACAAAATCAGTAAGAACAAATCTTATAAAGGTAGCTTAATCACAAACAACACTATCCCAATCGACACAATAGGTTGAAGGAGCAACAAAAACCTAGATTTTGCACAAATCTTGACCTTACTCGTCAAATTGCGCAAATATCCCCTTACTCTTTGATTTAGCGGCTAATTTATCAAGTTTCTGCAGCCGCTCGGAGTTGTTCTCAATCTGAAAGGCCTCCGAATCGCATAGCAAGATGAAGGCGAGAACTCTTGGTTGCGAGCCGATGAGTCTAACTCGCACAAAGAGGAGATAGAACCTGCAATAAAACTATAAACCAGAGAAACAAGTAGCAATATGTTGTTGCCCCTGTCCGCGAGTTACAAATCGCGCCACCCAATGCCGTGATGAGATCTCCCCAAAATTTCACAAATCTGGTGGAGATCGTGAGGAGAATGTCAACCTAACCTCCCTTACTTCCTGCGCCCATACAACCCGAGGAGAAATCGCAAAGAAACCACGTGAATAGAGACAACGCGAAGAAGAGAGAAGGAGGAGAGTTTTGCGGAGAGAGAAAGAGCCGTTATAGAATTCTAGAATGGTCTTTCTCTCTCCGGATGTATAAGAAAAATATTTAAAGCGATTTAGGATGTATTATTTTAAACCCGTTTACACTCCTGTTGATAAGGGTCTGGCACTAAGCCTCAAACAATGCCCAAAAATAGATAAAGAAAAGAAAAAAAGAGCAATGTTTCCTATGCAAGCGCTATAGGGAGTTTGATGTACGTCATGCTATGCACACAACTGGACATATGCTTCGCGGTTGAGTTGGTGAGTCGTTACCAAAGCAACCCAGAGCCTGCTCATTGGTAAACAGTCAAAAGGATTTTTTGTTACCTTCATGGAACGGTCAATCTAGTTATATGTTATCAAGGGGGAGACTTGCATCTAAAGGGATTCACGGATGCTGATCGGGAAGGCAATCACGACGAGTCCAAGTCAACCTATGGATGCGCCTTCATCCTAGGTGGAGGATCTATATGTAGGTGCAGCAAGACTGCATCACTTTATCAACTATGGAAGTAGAATATGTTGAATGCGCAACATAGCAGTGCAAGAGGCACTTTAGCTTAAAAGTTTTCTACAATACCTCGATTTTGTTTCGAGGCTCGATGATCCTGTATAAATGAACTAGGATAATACTGCAGCGATTCAGTTCGCTAAGGATCTAAAATTTCATAGAAATACAAAGCACATTCAGAGACGCTACCACTTTTGTTCGAGATGCTATCAACAAAGTGGATATACATATCAGGTATATTTCTAATGATAAGATGATTGCCAATCGGATGACCAAACCTTTTCCTGGATATGTGTTTAGAGCTCATGTCATGAATCTAGGACATATTTTTGTCACAATTGATCATGAAATGAAATTAACTTTTTCTTTCATTTGAACAATAGTCTCGTGTATGCAATCAATTAATAAGGCACAATAAATGTCACAAAAGCTTAATGATTAACCTATCACACGATAAATCGCCCTTATGCTTGCACAATATGAAAGATAAGACTGATAAATGTTCTGAACAGTCGCTTCAGTAGGTTTGAAATGAGATTCTAAGTGAGTCGAATGTGAAATATTTGGGTTTTCACACTAAAACTTTAAAGCCAAATGTAGAGAATAAAGACGAAGTGTATTTATCAACGACTATGATTCGCATACCATAAGTAAGTGACAGGCCCACCTAAGTAGGAGTCATGCCATGACACACATATCATACAGTGTGTACTACCGAACGACCATTGTGAAAATGACAAAAGAATCCCCTAATTGTTATTGTGTGATCACGTGGACATACACTTGCCCACTTAAATGATACTCTTTGACTTAGAGCTATGGCTTGAAGTTGAGACTTGATGATGCTACTTTAGTATATCATCCAAGGGCTATGATCTATATAGTCCAGCAAACCATGCTAGGAAAGCAATCTAGTTGATACAAATGATTATTAGTGTCTAAGGAATAATCTGTCTAACTTCAACATATTTGGAGGTTACATTAAATATGTAACCAAATATTGTATAGCTTAAAGATACGTACTATAGGTGATGCGAAGAAGATTTGGGGTATCGTCGCTTTGAAAGTATCATGTTAGTTAAATGATGACTTAATATGACGCTACTAGTCGCTTATGGTCACACGACTCATTTCTCGTAGGAAACATCGGAAAAATTTTGAAAACTGTATTTTGTAATACGGTTTATGTAGTCAAGTGTTAGCTATTAGACAAAATAATGTAAATATCTTCTAATTGAATTAATTGTAGTAATTGATTTGTTTATTACCTAATATTAAAAATTCTAATTAGAGTAGGATTCTACTACCCTAATTATGAGTAATTATTTGTTAATTACCTAATATTCAGAATCCTTGTTATGGTAGGATTCTGCCACCATAATTAGCATCGGACTCCAATTCCTTCCTATAAATAGAAGTTCAGTGCGCCTATTTACTTACATCAATATTTATATTCTCATGAGTTGAGACCCAGAAAAATATATGCAGTTTCTCTCAAATTGCTGCCTTATCATCTGTGAAGGCGGAGATCTTAGTTCGTAGATTGCAAAAAGACTCCTGGTTTGTGTTCAGATTAGTTCAGATTACAAGGTGACTTTGGTAAACTCCAGTTTGTGTTCGTGTTCGTGTTCGTGATATAATCAATCGAAACAGTACAATTCTATATACTTCCGCATTAAAGGTACGAATCCGTTGTCGTATTTATTAACTATTAGATCTGTTCTAATTAGGTCTACACATTCATATGAGAACTACTCCAGGATCGGACCAACCAGAGAAAATCTGATGAACTGTGGCATTCAAATGGACAACATAAATTGTCATCTCGGCCATGAAGAGCTAGAAACTGTAAGTCACTTGTTTCTAACCACTCTGGACCAAATGCTACAAATGGCTTCGAATACAAGCGGTGCAATCTAACCAAATAGGACACCACTAGGAGCAACAATACTCAGGCCTAAAATATGCACCATGTAAGAGAATAATCTGGTAGGCACTTTGCCAAACTATCTGCTGGACAATCTGGAGGGGCCAAAATAAAAAAATCTTTGAGCAGGAACAAAGGGATGCAGGGCAGATGCAATAACAACAACAATTAGGGGTGAGTAAACGGTAAACGGTAACGGTAATGACCATTACCTTTAACGTACCATTGTTTAACGGTAATAATTTTTCATTACCGTTACCGTACCGAAATACCGGAAAACCGTATTGTTATGGTATTGCGATAAACGGTACGGTAACGGTATTTTATCGTTATTGTCATTATTTTATTTTATATTATTATTTTTTAACTTTTTGCTATTTTTTAAATGTTTCTAATATGAATTATTATAACCATCTATACATATTTTTTTCTGATTCGCTCAAAAAGCATTAAAGATTATTTAAATTTTATTGCATTATTTTTTTATTTAAAAAAAATGACAATATAACTTTCGTTATTTTATTTATAATTAATTTTAAAAAAAATATGATAAAACATGATCAAACAATAAACACCATAAATAAGTTTAAATCATTACCAACAGTATAACATTTCCACATCAAGTATGAAGTAATGAACAATAAACACCATAAATAAGTTCAAATTAGTATGCAATTTTTGTTCAATGAATAATGATCCCTAGTCCCTAAGAGAAAAACATTGAAGACAATAAGACCTTAAAAGACAATAATGAAAGTTTTTGAATTTTTTTTTTTATTTTATCTGAAATAATAACTAAATAAGAAATTTTTTTGTTAACGACATTTTTAAACAAAAAATGATAAACGGTTTTTACCGTTTTGATAATGGTAAAAATCGTTACCGTACTGTTTTTTTAACGATAATGCAATATTAAAACCGTTACCCTTCCGTATTACCAAAATGCTATTAATTTACAGTAATACGGTAACGGTTACCGGTGGTAAACGGTATTACCATTTACCATTGGTAATTTTGCTCACCCCTACTTCCATCCGCTTCCTTGAAATAACGGATAAGGTCTTTCCGTTACCATTACTATAGTAATTCACACCTGGTAGTAAATATCTCTATAATCAAATAGATTGCACATAGATATGAGTTGCACTATACACGAGTTTGTTTGATAATCCAATATTAGGGTTTGAAATCCGAGCATCAAACATCCCTATAATTGTTTTTTCCTTCTAATGTTACTCATGATACTTGGTAATATCCTTTGATATCTTCTTTCTATATCCTTTCTTAACCTTCTTTTATTTCTCCAGTCTCATGACAAACTCATCGACAGACAAAACAATAAAACCCAAGAAACTGGGAAACTATTACACTCGATATCCCTGCCGCTTCTGAGACAGAATGAGAAGAAATCTGCCGCCGTCATATCCGCCGATACCGGTGCCGAGAGGAGGGGTAAAAATGAAAAAGATTTAATAAAACCCGGCGAATTGGAACCAATGTTTGGGGCTATTATTATAATGACGACGTTGATAATGATGCTAGTATGGGGTAGAGTGTGCGCCATCCTTTTCACGGCAGCGTGGTTGTACGTGATTCCACGGTTTAGAAAAAAAATCACCGGCGAGTCATCCGCCGCCGGAGGGGAGAACGGCGGCGATGACGTTGTCGATTTGGATTCATGGGAGTACAAGAAAAGGGTGGTCCTACAGGGTTTACTAAGGAGAAGCAGACACGTATACAGAGGAGTTTGAAATGTTTGTACAACATTTTTGTGCATTTTTTTGTTATATGTGAATTTTATTTGCAAGTGTCTATAATGATGGTTCGAGCCACAAGAGAATCCAGTTGGGGTCAGGGGCAGCCGTCCTCCTGGGTGCGAGGCCTCCTCCCCATAAAAAAAAAATATTTGGCCCCCCTTACAATTTTTTTGCCACCTTTAAAATTTTGGGTTAGAATTACCTTTGGACTCGAAGCTTACATTTAAATTCTGGAGTGTGAAGGTATACTCGGAACACCCTGATTTACCAAGGTCCCGAGGTCGGGACCTTACTGACACTGAAATGACAGATCACGGTCCTTGCGCTTCGGCCCATGCTTTAACCGGTACATGCGTTGGGGCCGTTGCATATAAATCCGGTGGACTAGTTGGGTCGGGTACTCCTCCGGATACCATGGATACCCCCAAAAAAAATTCTGGAGTGCGAATTGTCTGCCTATGGGTGACTGTGAGATAAATTTAGTGGAGGGGTTAAAATTACTTTTTTTTTAATATTCCTGCATAAAAAAATTATGAGGGAGGGGATGCGCCCGCCCCCTCCGTACTCTCTCCCTCTGCCCTAGTCTATAATTGTCCATAATGACAATTAGGTTGGAATTAGTTACTGCCTAATTACATGGATTAAAGAAGAGAAAAATTAGTGTCAAATCAATCCAGCTGGATTCATTACACAAGTTTGGTACCTACCCCCAAAAAAGTACACATGTTTGGTCCATTACGAAAATGCAATTTAAAAGTTGTTTCACTAAACTAAACGTTTCAACAGAGTGCTTTCGACAACTTAAACCTACAGTGGAAAGAAAACCATAATGGAGGATATGTGGTGAAGAAAAGGAAATCTTGAAGATGGAACCAAAAGAATAGATGAATCAACTCAAACAATTATGACAAAAATTGATTCCTAAAAAAGTATCGTTTTTTGGATGGCGTCTCCTGCATATGGTCTACGAATCAGAGCAAATCTGCAAAGGCTTGGAATAATACATTTGACAGTTGGAATTGAATGTATGATGTGCAAAGAATCGCCTGAAGATGACCAACATGTATTCTATACATGTAAGAACAGTGTCCGACTTTGGAAAATAGTAAGAAAGTGGCTGAAAATTCCTGTGCAATATATTTCAGGGATGGAGGATTTTATGGCCATCAAACCAAGTGGAATCTGCACAAACGTATGGCTGGCAGTTTGGTTGTGTACATTGTGGGTGATATGGCATATGAGAAACAAGTCCCATTTTGAAATATGAAAATAGATGTAAGCATAGCATTGATGAAAGTACAGAGAACAATATGGGGATGGCTGAGGTGTGGACAAAAACAATGAGGTTTCCATTTTTTTCTTGTAGATTGGATCTTGCAACCAATTGAGTGTATGTGTGGATGCCAGAGCGGATCCAGAAATTTTTTTTAGGGTGGGCTAAAAGAAAATTTTGTTGTGCATAAAAAAAATTTAGGGACAAAAATAAATTTCTTTTAGAGATGATGTTTTTTTTTTGCATGAATTTTTATCATGATTTATTTTTTGATGGACATTGGGCATGTATTCAAAAAATAAACTCAAAGGAAATACATCTAAAAATTAGAAATTAAACTTTTTTAATAATTTTTTTTTGAAATAAACCTATAAAAATCAATTTAAAATATAAAAGCAAGGGAAGGGGCATGCCGGGTTAGGGCCCGGCCCAGCCACCCCGTCCCTCCGCCAAAACTAAACAGGAGCGTACCATAGTCTAAGAGGACCCCATTAACAAAAATACGTATAATGTATATTTTAATTTGTTTACTTTGTCCCTTAAAAAAATTGATATATAAATAACATAACTTGAGTCTTGAAAGATTAATACATGCACACACATTATTTTGACCCTTCGAACTAATTAATGAGGGCGACTATTGACGAAAATCCGCCCACAACCTAAAAGTCGATAACGATGTCAGCAGATAGAACCAATACAATAGCCATCCCTAAATTAATGTAACACGTGATCCATTAATTAAATCCTCCCATCTCATTATCCGTCTCCTTATCAGCATTAATTAAGCATGCTTTCATAGGATTGCCAACTTGTTGAATTTTCGTGCTAATGAAATTTAATGAGCTACAAAGACGCTTTTGTCATAAGGTGATAACTTCTCATTGATGATCGAAAAAAGGCTGCCTGCTAAATAAACGTTTTGGTTAAAGAAAATATCTCGAACGTTTTCTTCATTATAACTATTCATCTATCAAATAAATAATATTAAATTAATTATGACAAAATTCCTATAAATAAGCTGCATTATTATCCACTTTTGACATATGAAATATATATAATTCTCATGTGTTGAGAACTTAGAACAAATTCTCTGAAATTGATGTCTCGCCATCTCCGGAGGAGAAATTTGAGTGCGTGAATTATATGGGGACTCTGTTAGCCGTCTGATTTAAGTTTGTAATATAATCAACCAAAAAAACTATAATTTTAAACGCTTCCACAAAAGGTATGATTTTGTTACCGTATTTGTTAGATGCGTTCTAGATCTACATTTAAATCCACGATGATATCAGAACCGATTTTCGAATCTGGTTATATTCATTTTTTTAATTTGATTCGTTCGATTATTTTTAATACCGTTAATAATATGATTTGTTCGTTTTATTTTTTCCGGTAAATTGTCCGATTCGATTTTTGTAATCGATGCCACTATTTCGTTGCCCGTCGCCGAATACACCACCCCGACCACCGTTCACGATGGTGCGCGTATGTCATGTGCCACGCATAAGCCGCCGGAAATTCCACGGCGCGTGTAAATCATGCGCCACATCATATTCTGGCGATAACATTTTTTTCGTGCATGTGTGTCGTGTAAACACCACGCAGCCGCTGGCCATCTGTAAAAGCCCATCAGACTAGAGGTGGGGCAGCGCGTGTATGTCACACGCCACCAACCGCTACGCGTATGAGCGCATAATCGCGCCTGAACCACCTCCCTCAGCCCAGATCTATGGATCCACTATATAATCCACAAAGGAAAAAAAACATTAATAAAATTATATATAAAAATGTTAGAAATATAGAATTCGTTAAATAAAAATAAATTAAAATGATTGTCACCTGAAAATCCAAACACGCTGACCAGCATCGACTAGTTTTTCTATGGTAGCAAAGATAATGGTGCGTCGTTCCAACCTGTTATGTCGTCGCTGCGAGCATATGATGCAAAAAGGATTTTTCATATGATAACGGTCACATTCGTCCTCCCTGCCCAAAATAATACATTTAATTACATTCACCCTTGGGTGATGGGTCTCTAGTTCTACACGGGAAAAATGGGGAAAAAAAAATAATGTCTCGAAGGTAAATTTGCTAAATCTAAGTATAGAGAAATGATATAGCGCACGAATTTTGAAGCGCACGAATTCACACGAATGGGTGAAATGACCGTTTTGCCTCTGTGTTAAATAGGGATGCTGTGTTTAACACGAGGGCAAAACGGTCATTTTGTCCGTTCGTGCGAATTCGTGCGCCTCAGAATTCATGCGCTATATCATTTTTCCTAAGTATAAGTGCGTTCACAGGTGGAATCAGGATTTGGGATCCGAGGATCACACATCAATGATAAAGCACGCATTCAAAGATAAAGGATTGGGTTCTGCAATAAAAAACATGGGATGAGTTGGGGGGCAAGGGCGGATCCAGAAAAAAAAATTAGGTCGAGCTAAATTTTTTTGAGTGGGGCATAAAAACACTTTTATGCATAATTTTTTTTTTTAGCTGGAATATATGTTTTTTTAGGTAGGTTGGTGGGTAATGGCAATAAAATAATGTACCTACTCAATAGTTATTGAACAATAATAATTTTATTAGCTCAAACAATAATAAAAAATAATAATAAATATATTATAAAGTAAAATTTTAATAAAAATTATTATAAATATATGTATAATCTTATAAAAAAAATATTATTTTTTTACAAAATAAGGCCCATAGGGTACGGGGGTGGGGGCAGGCCGGGCTAGAGCCGGCCAAGCCCCCCTATATCCGCCATTGGTTGGGGGCTTTCCCTCTGGCCCAACATTTGTATTTTGGCTTCTAACAAAACATAATTGATAATAAAGAGGTGCGTAAATTCAGAATACTCACAATGTTGGATATCGTTCTTGCCTAAGCACTCACTCTTGATACCGGTAAATGACAGTAGAGTGAAGGAGAGATTTGAGTTTGTAGATCGAATTAGAACGGATCGAATAATGAATAAATACGATAACGTATTTGTATCTTTAACACGGAAGCGTATAGAACCGTACTGTTCCGGTTGAATATATCACGAACACGAAAAGGAATCTATCAGAGTCACCTTCTAATCCATGAACTCAGATATCCGCATTCACAGATGATAAGGCAACAATTCGAGAAAAAAAAATATATTTTTGGGTCTCAACACATGAGAATATGAATATTAGTGTAGTTAAATAGGCGAACTGAACACCTTATTTATAGAAAGGAATTAAGGTTTAGTAATTACGTATAATCACATAATTGACCAAAAATCTAATTAAGTAATAGAATCATATTCTAATTAGAAATCTTAATATTAGGTAATAACAAATCAATTACCTTAATTAATTAAATTAGACATATTTACATTATTTTGTCTAACAGCTCTCACTCGACTACATACAAAATACGATTTTCAAAATCTTCTGATGCTTCATACAAGAAATGAGCCGTGCGACCATAAAGTAAATAGTAGTGTCATATTAAGTCATCACCTAACTAACGTGACAATTTCAAAGCGACGATATCCCAAATCCTTTTTGCGTCACCGATGGCTACGTATCACTTTAAACTATACAATATTTGGTTCTATACTTAATGTAACCCCAATGACAAATATGGTGGAACTATACAGATTGTTCATTAGACACTAATGACCATCCGTATCAACGATGTGACATCGAATTAAGATGTGACACCCACACCAAACATGATGCGAATGTGTTCAAATACTGGTTGAGTCGAATTAATCTTGTACTGAAACCAATTTAGGTGGAAGGCACGGAGCCTTGTAGCTAATATTTGGCCGTATTTCTCTTTGAGTTTGTCTCATGTGGACTTGGCCGTGGGCTCTATATCGTATGTGTCAATCAAGTTATCATGCATGCAGTACAACATATAATAGCATGCAGTACGATCCTTCTTGGCCCATGCTTCGTAGGTTGGTAAGATTTTTGTTGGTTCTTCCATGGTTATATGCTCAAAAACGTCTTCGTTGTGCAGGAGATACTGAATCTTCCTGAGCTAGATGTTATAGTTCAATCCAGTTAACTTATCACTGGAAGAGAATTCGTTTATCATACTAAGGGTGCCATTTTTGCAATTATATTTTAATAAGGACATTCGGCACAATTTTAAAATTAGATTTTCTGTGAAGAATTTTGGACTATGTTATACATTCAAAACATCATGTCCTTCATTGCCAAAAAAAATCTAGGAAATATTTAATTTTCACGTATTTAAAAAAATTCAGGCAAAAAATATATGGTAACACATACAGCCAAATGGATTGGTACATGCAATTGTTAATTGTAACAATTCAGTGATTTTTGCTGTAGAGCACTTTTGGTTTAATTTTAATTTGTTCTAACCAAAATAATTGACACAAATAAATTGTTAACGTATGACAATTCAATTTTCTTTTAACATATAGTTTAGGGTATCAACTGCCTAGACAGTGCTACCATTCATCGTCAAAGGTCCAGATGTCTGGTGGAGTCACATGTGTCTTACTTAACAATCATCTCTAGACAACCCCTTACAAGTACGATTAATGCGGATTTTTATTTATTGGAAATATGTTCTCTAATAAAATTAAATCATAATTCACATAAGCATGCTTGGAATTAAAATTGCACTTAACATATTATTTCTAATCATTCATTTATTTCTAATCATGCATACTAACAAATTAAATTGCACTAAGAAAAATAAATTTAATTCTTAATCATACATACTAAGAATTAAATTGCACTAAGCAAATTAAATTAATTCCTAATCATGCATGCCACTAATTAAATT
>JAOWBN010003812.1:0-11270 GCA_028565015.1 Pinguicula moranensis | reverse complement strand
CCCCCCAGCGAGGCTTAAGACAAGGGGACCCTCTATCCCCTTTTCTTTTCCTAATGGTTGCTGAGGGACTAACGGCCCTGTTGAGAAAAGCAGTGGCTATGCAACTATACGACCCAGTGGAGATAGGAAGAGATAAAATCAAATTGTCGCATTTACAATTTGCAGACGACACAATACTATTCTGCAAAGCAAGTTGGGCGAATATAAAGGCTGTAAAGGCACTGATGCATAACTTTGAACTTGGCATGAAGATTAATTTTGGCAAAAGCCAACTGATGGGGACACATTTACCTGCCCAAGTGATGGAAGAAATGGCGGCCTATGTCAACTGCAAGCAAGGTTCCATCCCCTTTAATTATTTGGGTCTACCAGTGGGCGCCAACCCAAGCAGGTTATCAACCTGGAAGCCAATAACAGATAAGTTCAACAGAGTGCTAAAAACATGGGAAAACCTGCACCTTTCTGCTGGAGGTAAAATAACTCTTATAAATTCAGTGCTAGCATCCCTGCCATCATATTTCTTCTCATATTTTCGGGCCCCTAAGACCATACTTAGAAAATTAGTAAGTATTCAAAGAGATTTTTTCTGGGGAGTACCATTGAAAGCCGAAAAATATGTTGGCTGCCATGGGATAAAATCAGTACTCCGAAAGAGATGGGGGGATTAGGTGTTAGGAGACTTGAAGCATTCAATAAAGCACTCCTAGGCAAATGGGGAAGCAGGTTGTTGGAGGAAAAAGATGAGTTATGGAAGCAAATCTTAAGATCTAAATATAGCTATGAAGGCAGATTAGCAGCTGGGGAGTATATGGAATTGAGAGGGGACGGAATTCCTGCAGAACCTGTACACCCGCGAGAGAGGAATGCTCCACAGGTTTCAAGAGTATGGTCAGATCTTCAAAACACACTAAGAGAACCATGGTTCAAGGACCAGGTGCAATTGAATGTGGGAAATGGGAAACATACTAAATTCTGGGAGGATGTCTGGACAGGAACCTTACCTCTGGCCGAGCGATTTCCACGGATATACAGGGTGGAAAAACTAAGAACAAGGAGCATATCAGACCATGTGAAATGGAGAAGGGGCGTATGGGAATGGTGGTGGGATTGGAGGAGACCAATCCGAGGAAGAGAGGAAACAGAGTATGCAAATCTCATTAATTGTTTGGAAGGTGTAGCTCTACAGGAAACAGAGCCTGACAAATACACACTGTCAAGGAAATCAGATGGAAATTACAGGGTAAAAGAGGCGTATGAGCAGATCCTGCAAGAGGCAGGCAGACCCTACACACCAGAGGTAACCCTTCAACTTCAACAGGTATGGAATAGAAATATTCCACAAAAGGTTTCCATCTTCATATGGAGGCTATTACAACGAAGGCTACCAACCAAACAAAATCTGCAGCGCCGGGGTATAATTGATAAAACCCTACAGATACCCTGTACTCTATGTAAGGAGGAACCAGAAGACGAATATCACATTTTCCATGGATGCAAACATAGCAATGCCCTATGGGAAAAGGTGAACGAATGGCTAAACATTCAAGGAAACAATCTGGGGCCACCAACCTTGGATCAATTTGTAGCGCTGCAACCACCTAACATATGTAAAGAGAAATGGAAAACTATTTGGGTAGCCACACAATGGGTACTTTGGAGCCACAGAAACCACATACATTTTTTGCAACAAGGAAGCTAATATGGAGGATGTTTTTCATAAAATTCAGATGTTATGATGGGAGTGATTCAAGACACGTGGACAAGTACATGACTTTGGATACACTTTTACAGACTGGCTGACAAATCCAAATGTATGCATGTTGCATGGTGGGATTTAGATATCTCTACCCAAACAACACTCCTTCATTCTGTAAGTATTCTTATATAAAGTAAATAGATTTTTTTGCTTATCAAAAAAGAATTCACCTAGATACTGCTGGTGAATTTTCATCCCAAACCTTCAATGACTATTATATGTCAATTGAGACAACCATTGAACATCATGTTGCATATGTTTATGCACAAAATGATTTGACTGAATCACTCATTAAACGCCTTCAACTGATTTCAAAGCCAATTTTCATGCATTCTAAACTCTCAGTATCTATTTGAGGACATGCCATTATGCAGGCAACATCATTTATTCATGTTAGGTCATCAAGTTATAATAAATTCTCCCAAATGCAAATAGTTTTAGGTTAAGAACCAAATATTTTCCATCTACGAATATTTGGATGTCGGTATTTGTATTAATTGTTCATCCACAACGCACAAAGATGAGTCCATAATTATTTCGTAATGGAAAAAGATAGAATCGAGATGAAGCAAACATCGATAATATCTTTGTTTATAATATAGCATGCAATATAATGAAAGAAAATGAGGATATTGAACCTACATTTATGGAGGAATGTAGGCGCAGACATGATTGGCCAAAAGAGAAAGAAGCAATTGCTTCAGAGTTCCGTTCTTTAAAGAAACGTGAAGTTTTTTTTATCAGTAGTTCCTATACCAAAAAGTATAAAATCAAAGGGATATAAATGAGTATTTGTGCAGAAAAGAAATGAGAAAAACAAAATTGTGAGATATAAAGTACGGTTTATCGCGCAAAGTTTTACCCGAAGATCAGACATTGATTATGAAGAGATTTATTCTCCTGTTATGGATGCAATCACATTTCGTTATTTGATAAATCTGACAATTAATGAAAAGTTTGAGATGCGACTAATGGATGTAGTCTATAAAAATCCCTAAAATGTTTAAAGTGCATGAAGCACAAAGTTTTAATTTTCGAGAGATTTATCAATTGAACTAAATAAATCTATATATGGACTGAAACAATCAGGACGTATGTGTTCAATTGTTTGAGCACATACCTATTAAAGACAACCTATAAAAATAATCCAATATGCCCATGTATTTTTATAAAAAAAAAAAAAATTGGATCAGAACTTGTTATCATTGTTGTCTATGTAGATGACTTAAATATTATTGGAACTCCTGAAGAGATATCAAAAGCATTAGTTTGTTTGAAAAAAGAATTTGAAATTAAAAACTTTGAAAAAACAAAATTGTGATTAGGTTTTTAAATTGAGTAATTGACATAAGAAATTTTTGTGCATTAATCTAATTATTTGAAAAAAAGTGCTTAGAAAATTTTATATGGATAAACCACATCCATTGAGTACACCAATGATGACAAGATTACTTGATGTGAAAAAAGATCAATTTCACCCTCATGAAGATAGTGAAGAACTTCTTAGTCCTGAAGTACCATAACTTAGTGCAATTAGAGCACTAATGTATCTTGTTAATAACACATGACCTGATATATCATTTGCAGTAAATTTACTAGCAAAATATAGTTCTTCTCCAACTAGAAGACATTGGAATGAAATTAAACACGTTTTTCGGTATATTCGAGGAACAATGAATATTGGTTTATACTATCCCAATGTATCCAATCGACAATTAATTTGTTATGTTGATGTTAAATATTTATCAGATCCACACAAAGCTAAATCTCAAACGAGTTATCTATTTACTTGTGGAGGTACAACTATTTTGTGGCGTTCTGTTAAACAAACACTAGTCGTTACTTCCTCAAACTTTGTAGAAATCCTTACAATTCATGAAGTAAGTCGTGAATGCATTTGGTTAAAAACCATAACCCAATATATTTGTAGAATGTGGGGCTTGAAAAGCAAGGACATTCCAACTATCCTTTATGAAGATAATGCAGCTCGCATTGCTCAATTGAAATAATATTTTATTAAAGGGGATAGAACGAAGCATATATCACCTAAATGTTTTTTTTACACATGACCTTTAAAAAAAGGGTGATATAAATACTAAGCAAATTCGATCAAGTGAAAATCTGACAGATTTGTTCACTTAAGCACACTTACTGCAAATTTTGAAAAGTTGGTCAAAGTAATCAAAATGACGAAACTCAAATATGTGTACAACAGGGGGAGATAATAAAATCATGTACTCTTTTCATTCACTATTATTTTTTTCCGACAGTTTTTTTTCTAGTAAGGTTTTAACAAGACATGATAGAATAAATGGGAGTGTTATGGACTGAATATACCATTTGGGAAATAAAATCCCATGCAAAGTAAATGAGGTGTCATTTCCTAAGAGCTTTCTATGCTTGATGTCAAGCATGCAAAAAAGGAATGGATAAGTGTGTGCTAGCCTGCTAGATGTCAAGCATGCAAAGGAGATATGAACAAGTGTCCACTCACAACCTCTATAAATAAGCACTTTGTAATTGTACTAAAGTGTAGAGAAAAGGAGTAGAAAAATATTTTAAAAAAGTGGAGTAATCTTATGAATATATATTATACTTTATATTTATTATATTGGTATTGTTATTATTTCAGAACAATATATTTTATTTCTAACTTTTTTAGGAGAACAACCATCAGCTCTATTATGCCTTCCTAGCTCCATCACTTCATGTAAGCTTGGTATCTAGCTCCCTGGTAGAATTCCGCGTATTGGTAATTATGTGATTTATTGAATGAAGTTCAAATTTTGATGATATCGGTATTCCGAATGTACCTGAAAATAATATATCATTACCGTTTGTACCGAATCATTGAAACTTATCCAGCTTCTCTTTTGTTTGGATTTTGTTGGTGTACAACTACGAGCACATGGGTATTTCTTTCCATGGAGGATCTTATGCTTTTGCCAGCTGTGAGGCATGTTGATGATGATTGATTGTTTTTTCATCACACTACCGAAAGCAGACAGCTGGATCCCATGCTTTCGACATCTCAAACGGTTATTGCTCATTGAATTTGGAAAAATGATATAGCGCAAGATAAAAGAGCGCAAGACATTGCAAGATAAAGTCGATTTCAACATTATACCCTCGTGTTGAACACTGACACATAAATTAACATAGAGTATAATTGTCAATTTTGTGTTGTCTTGCAGGATCTTGCGTTGTTTTTGTCTTGCGCTATATCATTTGTCTTGAATTTGTCACAATTTAAAACTCATTTTAATTTATTGCTCATTATTTCAAAAATTCAAGTAGGCGTTTAAAAAATTGATGGGGTGAACAAACAACATTTTTGGATCAAAAAAATTCATTATCTTTGGGAGTGCTTAAAAATAATTAGATTTCAATTTTAGCCAAAATCGAAACCGAATCGATAAAGTTCAGTTTATGATTTTCGTAACCGAAACCGATAATCGAAAAATCACAAATTTTTATTTTTTATTTTTTTGGGAAGTTTTTTGGGTTTTATTGAAAATCCAAAAAAAAAAAATTAAAATTAAAAAAATAAAGAAAAATAAAAAATCAATTATTTTATTATTTTGTGTTGACATATGAGATTAAGAAGCATTTTTTTTGGCACTTGCTCATTGTATGTTGTTCTTTTGAATATATAGTTACAATATATGTAATGTGCACTAATTTTTATCGCTTTTATTGAAAGTAAACCATTGTACATTTATAATAACATGAGCATAGAAACTAAAATCAAATTTAACGTCACCTACTTTTTTACACGAGTGATCGATCTCATTTAATCCATCTTGTACAATTAAGTTCAAGATATGTGCAGCGCATCTCATATGCAAATTTTCATGATATCCAATAACTTCACCCGCGTTATGATGCGAATCTTAGGATATATAATCAATGCACAAATAATCACGAAACAAACTAAAATATCCTAAAATCACTATAAACCGTAAGAGAATGGCATCAATTATAGCAATAAAGGGGTCGAACCACAGGGAGGCAAATTAGACTCTTAGTACACAGACTTGTTAACCCTAACAACAAGAAGAAAATTGAGATATATAGTGACCAAATATGAAATAAAAAATCATAAAATTAAATACAAAAATAAATTGAACTACGGAGAGAAAGAAAAAAGTGCATGGGTTTTGTTAAATTTCAATGAGATAAATTACTCCTAACATGTTTCGGGTGGCTAAAATACAAAAGATCAAATGAAAGTCCTTAGTTTGTTTTTATGCTACAAGACTCACTAGACAATGCATAGACTTTAGTGGAGCATTGATGTCCTGCAGCAAAGGGGGCACAGCAATTAAAACACAAATGCTTCACAATTTATTCCTTCATCTTCTCGTTCGTGATAAATATGCAGCGCAGGGGTAGAGGCATTAATTGTCCTTTATCAAGCCTATCAGGGACAGGGGCGGTCAGCTGAAGTTGTGTAGGTTGGGATGCTGGTCTGGAATTGTTACCCCGGTTTAGCTGAATGAGAAGAGCATTGATATCAAGTTCCTGCTCCTTAACAATCGTAATAGCATCCAACAATGTTTTTGGGTGTTGAGCCTGGATGGCAGCAGTAAGAGATGGCCTCAAACATACCACAATTTTTTCTCTGTAAAACATCTCGTCGGACTCGGGATAATGAATCTTGACAGAGGTAACCATTGTATCAAAACGTTAAAGGACATCTTGAATGGACTCATCCTCCTTCTGCTTAAGGCACATGAAATTTTCAAGCAAATGGCCCCAATTCTCTATATCAAAATGTACCAGTACGGCGGCTGTGAATGCATCCCAGCTGGTTGGTTTAGCATAAACCAATCTTCAAAACCAAGTGTCCACAATTCCTTTGAGATGAACCCGTGCGAAGTCCAATCGTTCGGTATATAAAATGACTGAATATATTGAGAAAAACGCATTGCTTCGATCAATCCAGGAACTGGGATTCACTCAATTGAACTTGGGAAAGTCCATGTAGGGCATTTTAGCCTTACGGCTTTGATCAAAGTCATCTCTGTCGTAGTCATTGGGGATTGCTGGAGCATGAGTAGGCCGAAAATAGTTTTCGGCTGGAGTGTGGCGTTGGCCAGAAGATTCAGGGATCATCTTTGGGTGTTCACCAAGGACGGATGTGGAGTAGACTGATCCGTGATTAGGAACACCGATTCTGGTCAATTGCAACATGATTTATTGTTGAATAGACAACATCTTAGCCTGCAGTTTGTTGAATTTTGACTGTGTCGCTGCATCTCGAATTGATAGTTTAGCATTTAGTGTTTCTTCAAGCTTATCCATCAGTGCAGGTGGAATGTTTCGTCTCTGATAACGTGGTGGTGTTTCAGCAGCAGTAGTTTGCTTAGGACGTTCGCTGGACAGAATATTAGCGTAAGGACCTTTGTCTGGCTGAGGTAATTTGGCACGGGGTGGTGGAAGTTTGTCTTGGGATGTGGGGGTGGTATGGGGATGAAGGTTTCGTGTCATAGTTGTTGGTGATGGGTGGATCGTAAGGTTCCGATACCAATTTAACACCCTCGTCAGAATGTTACAGGAAGCTAGAATTGAATTTTTGTATTAGCATAATAGATAGGGGAAGAAGGAAACAGATTGGGGAAGAAGAACTTTTTCATTATCCAACATATTCAATTACAATTCAGGCGGTGATATTTAAACAGAGTGATCCACTCTATCCAATACCCCACGCAGTCATACATTCTCTACTACTCTTCTCATGACTCTATTAAGAAAACACGACTTGACTACTTCAGCAAACTAAACTGATAACTGACTCAACTCACGACTACAAGACTCAACTAACACAACTCTATAAGTGAGAATACATTTAAATAACTAAACTTGAAAATAACAGTAAAAACAAAATTAGCAGCTTTCATATCAGCAGTCACTCATTTATGTTGTCTCCTCTCTTTTCCCATGTTTGCCCCAATTCATGATACCATCTTCAGGTGTGGTTGTTACACATTCACAAGTCACAACAATGGCAGTCGAATCCCACTTGCTCACCGCCCCACTCCTATCCACCGCCGTACAATCCCAAGTTGTCATCACCGTCGATGAACAGACAGAACAAACAGACAGGACCGAGTGCGGGGATTTTCCAACGGCAAATCTGAACCTTGATTTCTATGGGGAGACGAAAACCATCAGAGTCATTTGGGTTTATTGGGGCACAATATGGGTTTGAGGTGCCTGATCCAGCACCATAGACCCATTTTTGCAACCGCATGCCAAACGTTGAGGGGGTTTACGAGTGGGCGAAGATTTTGATCTGCCTGCCAATCGTCGTCGTATGGCTTGTGAATTGTGATGCTTGGGATTTGTTTGGTATTGGGATATGTGGCGACCCGGTTGACTTTGTACAAGTTGAAGGATAGGCAGAACCCTTGTCCAAAGTGGTGGTGTCGGCTCATGTGGGTTACTCGGTTTTGTGCCCGGGCAATCCTGTTCTCTTTCGGGTAGTAGGTTAATGGATATGATGATTGATTTTGCGGACTATGTTGTTTTATTGTACTGTTGCTTGAAGGTCATCATGATTGGAGTCTGCGGTGAGGTTTTCAATTTGAATTTCCAAACAGTTGTTGGCTGTTAGGGTCCATTTGGTAGCTGGATAACGTTTTCCAGCTCAAATGTAGGGTTAAATTCGGCTGGAACTTGTAAACCCTTATTTGGTGCATTAGTCGGGGTTTAGCGACTTATTGTAATTTGTTGTTTGGTAACAACGTACAATCGACTTACGTCCATCTACAGAAGATTAAATCTGACTGAATGACCCAAAATACCCCCCTAACTCTGATTTATATACCTAAATTAGATCTTTGAATCCCTAGCTATCTGCCCAAACCCTCACCCAATTGAAAACGGCGCCTTTCTCAGAAAAAACCCTCGCTCGATAGCAAACGAACGTAGCCAGGAATGGATAACCCACTTTTCGGCCACCCGCCTCCGTTGTCGTCTGACCGTCGTCGTCTTGTGAAACCACCCACCCATTTCTCCCTTCGTATGTACGCACGGGCGCACAAGGAAGGTAAACATTATCCCAAGAACCTACCCCCTTCGGTCACCATCATCATTGATGCCAAAAATGGCAAAGTTGAATAGGACCCAATCATAATTGATGGTGATAAGCACACTATTCATCATCGTCCCCTTCCAGCCGCTAGTTCCGCATCTTGCATTACTACTGATTACTTCACCTAGTTTGTTTCTATTGTATTGAGTATTGTCTGTGTTGTTGTGTTTTAGGGTTGAATCTGCTGCCGTGTCTACTGAAATTATGCCATTTTTGCTGAAATTATGTCATTATCAGTAATGTTGCTGCTTATGTCTCATATTTATTGAAATTATGTCATTTTGATACCATTTTGCACTTAAATTTTATACCAATTTTTGTAGTATTAAACTCATATAAATCAAAAAGGTTTTAACTCCGCCTATGCTAAACTGTTGATTAGCACAGCCGACCCCAGCCCAGAAGAAGGAGGAGGGAAAACGAAGAGAACAACTTATGATTGATGTTTTAGATTTGATTAGCATGCTGATGTTGATTATTTATTGAACAAGCAGGATAACAATGATCTGCACTCCGTAACCCACCCACAACCACTGTACCAAACACGGGCCCAAGCTAGATAACTATGATCTGGACTAGTTAGCCCACCCACAGCCACTGTACCAAACGGTTGGTGGGGTATTGCTGGTGAAATTCACCATAAATCACCCAATGCCACGGTACCAAACGGTGGAGGAAATTAGCCCGCCGATGTAATGTTGCCAAAAAAAGGACATCATTCCTGCCAATGTAATTTCGCCCAAAGTTAAATGACAACTTTCCTGCCATAACATAATAATGCACTTAATTTTATAAACCGAAACCAATCCATATGTCATGAATCTCTCCAAAAAGCACTTCTCCTGAAAACCTACACCTAGCAGCCACTTCCAAAGTCATTCTCAAAACAAAGGACCAACATTCTCAAAACTAAATAACATGGTTCCAATGAGCCTGGATAGTTAGGACCAAAACAAAAAAGCAACCATAACTAAAATCTAGTCCAGCTTCCCCTTGCAGAATAATTGAACGAGTTTAGCCCTCCCAGCTGCATTTGAAGTTGTCCAATAGTAGTATTGTCCTTCGTGGCTGAGAAGATGGTCAATAAGATGTATCTTGGTGGCCAAATCTAGCACGCCACGCTCATCCAGTTGTTGTCTCAACTTCAGGGTCTTCTCCAGGTTTGACTCTTCAGCATCCGTTCGGTTTTGTTTCTCAAAAAGCAACGCTGCTTTTTCAAAAGCAATGTCAATATTCGAAAGTGTGCTTTCAGCTTTGGTAATGACGCCTAGGGCTGCTTATTTGAAAATCAAAAATCGGAAATTTTCATTTTCGATTTCCGTTTCTAAAGTATTATTCGGTATAATTGAATGAAAATGGAAGGCAAATTTCATTTCTGAATGTAATCGGAACGGAAATGGAAATAGGTGATCGTAAATGAAAGTTTTCGATTCCATACTCGGAATACGAACTTAATCGGAAATGGAAATGCACCATTTTCACTGTAAAAAATGTTTTTCACGGCAAAATGCATACTATGGCAAACAATGAATAGTAATCGGAAATCGGAAATGGAAACGAAAATTTCCATTTCCATTTCTAATCGAAAATTCGGAATTTCTTATTCGATTTTCGATTCCAAACGGAAATATGGTAATTCAGAACAGAAATGGAACAAAAAAATTCTTCCAAACTGAGTTTGGAACGGAAATGGAAATGCCCATTTCCGTCAAAAATTTTCGAATAAACAGTCCTAGTGATGCCTATGTTGCTGGTGTTGCTGCTGGCAATGGGTTCTTTGCGCTTCCCACCACTACTGTTGGTTTGGGCCTGCTCAATTCGGTCATCAGCATCTGTATATGGTGGATCGGCTGAGTCGTCCATCATCTCCTCAGATTCATCTATTGTCTTATGAACATCAGCGGTAGGTTTTTTAAGCACCTTCTCCGCCATTACATGGTCTTTAGCACCTAAAACCATCGCCTTGAACTGCCCAAACAACTCACACCATAGCTCGTAATATAGGAATGTCTTCTCTCGGAGAGACGCGTATTTACTGTTGCCCTACAAAAAAATTATCAAACACAAATGCTTAGGAATTAAATCATGTGTAGTCAAAGATTTAAAAATAACAGACACATACTGATCATCTTTTAGACCACATTCCTCCTGCAAAAATTCGACAAAGTTGGGAGAAGGCCTGCTGTGACATCCGCAAGTTCTTGAAGCACTCTCTGTTGGACTCTTGGGTAATTCGTTCGAGGAAGGCTAATCTTTCTGAAATCTTATCGAGGATGGGGTATTTTGGTGGTGCATCGAGTCACGGTTACAATTACGCTGCCGGGTGACGTCGTTTGGATTCCTCTCTAATTCAAGGATGGTGGGCAACACAAGAAAAAATAATCTTCAACAAAGGAAGAGTGTTTCAACAGCAAT
>JAOWBN010003801.1:0-11270 GCA_028565015.1 Pinguicula moranensis | reverse complement strand
AGCAATCTGCAAAAATCACCATGGTTGGAACCAAAATCCACTCCAAGGTGTGCTCCCATAGCCATAATGGAGTCTACGTTGCTATTTCTCATTGGATCAGGAAGTGCTTTAACAACTAATGGTAGAGGAGGGCTGACAGAGGACTGCTTTCTCAGTTTGACTAACCATTCATCCAGTATGGCTAGGCTTTTGGCGCGTGTTGGATCATTCTCCTGTCTAGTCTAGCTGCGAGTTTTTGGTCTGCAGCCGCTTAGCCTAGGCCTACCCACTCTCCGGGATTGGGGTTTAGAAATGGCAGGGCTAGAAGCTTGTGACAGAAGAGGGAAGTCCTCACAAGCGATGGGGACATCAGTCAGTGTGTCCCAGTCTTCCTTTAGGGATTGGATCGCCTGAATTAGGCAACAAGAGGGGAACCAAGGCACACTCAGCAGGTTCCCCATTCATAGGAGATTCCACGTCACCATGGAGACTCATATTAGCCACACAAGTTGGTGAAGAAACGCTTTGTACTACCCGCGTACTTGTGCCTCCCAACAAGGGGGTAGTAGGAGTGCTTGGCATCTCTGCCAAGGTCTTATCACAATATACATGGCAGAGCCCTGCTGAAGGTGTAGAGGTGGCAATTTCAGAAGGGTGTGTTGCATGATCAACTACCAGATCATAAGACACCAAACAGACTGTGATGCTGGCCACCAACTGATTCTTGGTGGCTGCCAAAGTGGATTGGCTTCCTTCATATTGATGAGGGAACCCAGATAGGACTTTACTGGTTCATAAACCTGTTTGATACGATGGCCGGCCCTGGGCAGATGATTGACACACATGAACCCCTTCTAGATCAACTTCTTTGGAGAGTTTAGGCTCTATGGAAACCTCTGAAGGATCAAGTGACTGAACGTCTGATAGGGCTGAAGCAGACTGAGAGGAGGCTAACCACTCACTCTGCCAAGAAGGCTCAGGATTCAGTGTTTCAATAATGTGCAAGGTGTGGGCGACCCCTTCTATGACTACCTTCAAGGTCTGATCAAGTTTTTTACCTAGAGGAATTTGCAACACAAGGTGGGCTGCTTCCAAACTCTGCTTGGAAAGGGTTATGTCCGCAATGGAAGCTGAGGACCCTAATTTGTTTCCTATCGCAATCAAGTTTTGTTGAGTCCACGAGTGAAGTGGAAATCCAAAAACTTGAATACAGAAGGTGCGAGTGTTAGGTGGTTCCCTAGGAGACCATGAGAGGATGTCCGTGACCCAGGTGGACAACCAATCTTTGTCATTGATAAGCAGATTACCAAAATCAACGGACTCTTCCTCCCATAGCAGGATTGTCGCAGGGCTGACCTGCAATGACAGATAGCCAGCTTCTCTTAACCCACGCTGAAGGTTCTTCCAGCTGTGATTACAGATCAGAGTGCCCACATAGCTTCGATGAAGTCATGAGTAAGCCGCCATTGTAGATGTCAGAGTGAGCACAACAGACAACTGAGGATTGGAACCAGAGGCTTCCTTAGCCACCATGGTAAGCTTCAGTGCGGGAAGGGGCAAAGGCAGAGGAGCTAGGGAACTCTGGTTTTCACTACCTTTTTGGGATGGTTAGCCTTCGGATACCTAGCCCGGTTCGCCAGGAGCCGAAAGGAGCCTAACCAAGTGTTGTTTAACTTAAACAAAAGTAGATCAATGTCCGCCACCTTAGAGAACTCCACAAACCTGAAGGGAAGACCCCGATTATTAAACTTTCTAGCAATAGAAAGAGAGTGAATTGTGCCTTGATTTTTCAAAACGCTGCGCAGCCGATCTGTGTCACAACCTTTAGGGAAGTTTGTGATGTAGACTCTGACCGGATCGAGTTGTGGCGGACAAGGAGCGACAGTAGACTGAGACACTCTAGGACCCAGTCGCTCGTAAACTGGAATTGGGTCCTGAGGAATAGAGACAAAGGAGCGCTAAAACTGACCTACCGACATTTTCCCTGCTTTTATAGCATATCATCTCATTAGCTTCAGTTGGTGTGCGGGAATCTTCCAAGGGTTGATAGCCATCGGAGCTACAGGAAAGTCAGACCGGGAGATGGTAGGAGAACAAGGCAGAACAGGGGGTTAACAGAAAGAGTCTCCCCAGAGGCGGGAGGTGCCCCGGGGAGAGGACGGGATTGATAGATTCAAGAAAGTTACAATCCAATATTGTGTATAAACGTTTCGAGGGGGGATGGTAGCATATATAACCCTTTGATTGATTCCATATGCAACAAAGACACATTTTAGGGCACATGGATCTAGTTTAGTTCTATCATGCCGTGGGATATGAACAAATACTGAGCTACCAAATACTGGCATGGGTAGGCTTACTTGGGTAAAATCAGGAAGGTGTTGTGAGAGTGTTTGCAGAGGTGTATTAAACATGATGATTCGAGTTGGTAGTCTATTGAGAAGGTACGTGGCCGTGGCTACAGCCTCGGGCTAGAGAAATTGAGGTACTTTCGAATCGATAATGATAGCACGAGTGACCTCAAGAATATTACAATTTTTTCTCTCTACCATCCCATTCTACTATGGACTATGTGGACACGTAGTTTGGTGAACAAGACTTTTTTTCCAGAAAAAATTATGCATAGTATCGTTGACATATTCCCCTCATTATCTGACCTAAAGATATGGATATTTTTCTTAAATTGGGTAGAAATCATAACATAAAAATCCTGAAACTTTCTAGGAACTTCAAATTTATTTTTCAAAAAATAATTTCAGGTCATTCGAAAAAAAAATCATCAATGAAGAGGAGGAAATATCGAAATGTAATATGGCTAGTATTGGGAGCAAGTCCCCACACATCAGAGTGGATAATATAAAATGCATGAGAGGTACATGTATTAGTTGAGGAAAAAAGAGTGGAGATGACTTTTTGCCAAAATACATATCTCACATGACAAAGAACTCATAGTTCGACACAAATTAGGAAATAAAATTTTAAGATAACCTAGGGATGGATGACCGAGTCGCGATGCCATAGATCGATCTTGTGAACCACCATCCGACGAACAAGCTCTGCAGTTCCTTGTTGAGCCACCTCATCCACATAGTAGAGACCATCACGTTAAGTACCACGTCCAATTGTCTCTTTCGTCCAGATGTTATGTAAGAAGCAAAAAGTAGGATACATTAGTACTATACAGTTCAATTCATTTGACATGTGGCTAATTGATAGTAACTTACAGGACAAAGATGGGACATGAAGATAATTCTTCAATTTTAAAGTTGGAGATAATTCAACCGATCCAGCTCCTCTGACGATAGAGAGACCCCCATTAGCTATTTGAATATGCGTCTTGTGAGTTCATGTACTAGAGACCAGGTCTGCTGCATCATAAGCCATTGTATTCGTTGTGCCACAATCAAATATCCACTGGGTATTTTTTAGAATTTTGGTGGGTGTGGTATTGTATGTAGTGGAATAAGACTGATTCTAAGGCTCATAAATAATTCAAAATCTCCAAAGCAATTCGGACTATAAAATTGTGGATTATGAAGACTCAGGGCATTCTGTAATTTTTCAGAAGGCTGAGGGCGTAATGGATAATTTCTGGAAGTTCAGGGGTTGTTTCACAATTTTTTAGAAGGTTGAGGGCGTAATGAATATTTTATGGAAGTTCACGGGCCATTTCAAAATTTTTTAGAGTTCGAGGGACGTAATTGGCTGGTCTAGAAATTTTGGGAGTCGTTACGGGAATTCCTAGAAGTCTGGGGGCTATTTCGCACGTCCGGGCAAGGACAGGTATTGCATGAAAGTCTTCCAAGATTTTTGGGTAGCTTCGGTAATATGGCATAATGTTGAGGATAATTATGCAATAAATAACATTTGCTCCGCTGGCGAATCTATAAATCTGTATCCTCCAAGGGTATTTCCATCTTTTTATGTGCTTTAACCAAGGACAAGTTAGGCAGATATGTCGAGTTACCTGTGTCTTCTCCATGGTTTGAAGCATTCTGTACAAAACATTCGACGCCTCCATATTTTCTCACAGTGAAACCACCAAATCCTCCCATTCCGGTGGCCGCCGAGCCATCTTCGTTGTTGTCTGGTTCTGTGGGATGGCTTAGGGTGGCCGCAACAGTACCAGAATTCGGAATTTTGTGGAGTTCATATCACTAGTCCGGTAACCTTTTTTTTTGAAACATCGTTCGGTATAGTGGCCTATTTTTTGACAATCTGGCTTCTTTTTATCACTTGCACTTGCTCGAGATGATACTTTTCTGCCAGATCCAAGCAGAACTGACCGAGTCTTGCTAATGAGGCCGGTTCCTATGCTTGGTGGATCGCTGTTACTGATTGGTGCACCTGAGTTCAAGATCTGGTAGCGCGTCACCTCGCGCCGGAGAGTCCCATACGCTATCTTGACCGTGGGTAAAGGATATTGCTTTAAAATCTCGCATTTGATACTATCAAACTCATTATTCACGCATGTCAAAGTTGATACAACCGTGTCTTCTGGAGCAACCATTGATATGTAGCAATATCACGGGGACAGGTCATGGGATTGGATTCTTCACGATCCACTTCCCTTCATTTCCGTTGTAATACATTATAAACATCATCCAGTGAGCCATCGCCTTGGCGTTGTTTGTTGGCTTGGACCAAGAGGTCGTAAATTTGAAATGCATCCGATCCGCTGCTATAGGTAGTTTCGAGCCTTGCCCAGAGATCCTGGGAGGTTAGATATTCGGCCAATCGATTGACGATATTCCGATCGATGTTGTCTAATATCCAAGAACACACACACAAATCAACTTGATCCCATCTGGTATAATCTGCATTGCCGGAGGATGGTGGTGGTGGTTTTTTCATCAAATGGCAATGGCGACCACGTCCACCCACGACAACTTTCATCAAGCGAGCCCATAGTGGGTAATTGTTTTTGTCCATATTGATGCTGAGGTTAATTGGATTGTTATTTTTGGTGGATGGCATACGTTTGAGGAAGGTGGGAAGTTGTGCAGGCAGATCCACCGAGGGGTCAACTTTCGGCGTGATTTAGCTGCCATTAGCCGCCTTTGGATTTGTCATCGGATAGATGGTTGTGGAATTGGTAGGTGATGAGATTTACAGGAACCAGAGCCTACTCTGATACCATGATAACTTGTCTTGTCACAATACATATAGGGGAGTAATTAACTAATAGGGGAAGGGATATGGAGTTAAGGTAAGATTCATAATTTTTGATTCTTACCTCATTTACAATTTTGACTAAACAAACATATCCCCTAATTGATTCCTAATTACTAACAAGGAGATGGTGTTCTACGATATTTTTTTAATCAATGCCATAATACATCCATTAATGGTACAAGATGTACTTAAGCTTTAACTAACAAAAACTAAAACTTCAAAGGAACACGATGTAACAACTCTCTGAGTCAATCTCCTAAAGTTAGGCCGATAAGCAAGATACCGTAAGCTTGAAACCAAGATCACCATTTTTTTTATTTAAAATTTTCATTGATATATTGTATTTAATTACGCATGTACATTTTCTAATTTGTCCTTACAATTGAAACATTATGAAAAATGCAAGTAGTTAGCTCCAGTCGGTGGAGTACTAGCAGTTGTTCATCTTGTTCGATGGTTGAAGAATTACCCATGTTTTGAGCTTGATCCTCTCAACATTGATGCCAATTGTACACTCAATTTTGTTGAATATATTTTGGTTTCGTGCAATCCAAATTTCCCAAATTATAATCATCCATAGGAGTTGCCATTAATCTGCATATCGCCTGATTTTGAGTATGTCATTGTGTGCTTCAAGGTTTATCGTTGGATCATAGTGTAGCAAGATTTGAAGACCAAGCCAGTGATGTAGTTGATTCCAGATCGCGGATGTCCAAATTGCATGTTGCAAGCAAGTGGATATACTTTCTTTATTCTCTTAACAGAAACAACATTGGGTGTTTCCTTGATTGAGTTGCACATTTCGTTTTCTAAGATTAGTCAGTAGTAAACAACCTGAATTGAGGTTGATTTAGGTATAATAATTCCGAAGAAGAGTTCATTGCAAATGGAGCTAGAAGAGTCACAATTCTTTTAGCTTTGTGCTAATAATGAACTAGAGCAAAATGACTCTATTAAATTCCAGTGTTTCTATTTAGTGAAGTTGCTAAAATTCGATACATTTAACGCAATTCATATTGGGTCGCAACAAAAACGGCCTCTTTGTATAATTATAAGGGTAAGGCCGCGTACATCTGACCACCAGACACCAACTTAGTTGGTAATATACTGAGTACGTTGAGTTGGGTTGAGTTTCAATACTGAAGAAGTCACGTCTACCAGTATTAAACTGATCGACACCTTTGCCAGATCATATGCCCACTAGGCATAGCGATACACACGATTCAAAACATAAAAACACGACTACGACGCACGACTAATCTAAGTACCACATCCTTCTACTACCAATAAAACTTTAAATAAAGACTAAAAGACCCCATGAAGACTTCTTCTTCTTCTTCTTCTTCTTCTTCTTCTTCTTCTTCTTCTTCTTCTTCTTCTTCTTCTTCCACTTGTCGCCAGCAGATTTGTCCCCTTAGCCTGCTCCTTATGTGATGTTTGCTTCTTTGTCTTGGCCCAGTGAATCTCAGCCAAGTCATTCTTTGTGGTTGTTACAATAACCCCCCAGCATATCCTTGGCCCCAAGGATTCATGTTTGGATAGTGCACTTTCATGAAGTTCAAATCTTCCAAACTCGCTTGTGATGGATTAGATCCAGACCAATGTACTAGAATTTACTGAATGGGACTGGTGGACCTAGGTGGGCTATGATAGTTGAGGATTTTGACAGAGTAGATATGGAAGACACCATCCTTCTTCACCTGGGTTAATTCATCCACGGGTGTTTCCTTGTTCTTGAGCTTCTCTTTTAGTTGGGACACTGGAACACCAGGTTGATTTTTGAGTCTCTGGGTAACTCCAACCAATAGGCTACACCCCCAATTTGTTCCATAATGGGGGTAGTGACCATAGAAACAAGGAGCTAACTTCAAGTTTCTCCTGAACTGCATAGAGTTCCGGTGGTAAGGCAAGGCTGTAATTTGAGAAAAACTTGGTCCCCTACCTCATAGTCTCTCCACCCTATGTTTATCTGCATTGTTTTCATTCTGTTTCGGGCCAGGGTAAGGTTCTCCTTGATGATGTTTGCATAGATTCTTACTACTGGAGGTTATCTTCAGTCAGAGTGGTGCTTGTAACAACGCTACGATTAGGAATTTGTATATACCGAGCCTCCTGTCCATATAGTGCCTTGTAAGGTGCCATTTTGATGCTGGCGTGATACGAGGTGTTGTACCAAAACTCGTCTATGTGTAACCATCTGTACCATGAGTGTGGCTTCTGGGAACAGGTGCATCGCAGGTACGTGTCTAGGCATCGGTTAACTCGTTTAGTTTGCTAATCCATTTTAGGATGGTAGGTAGAACTCATAGCTAGCTGCACCCTAGCTGAGCTCATCATCTCAGTCCACATCTTGCTGGTAAAAATCTTGTCACTGTCAGAGATACTTTGGGATGGCATGCCGTGAAGTTTGGATACCTGTTCAACGAAAATCCTCGCCACAGATTCAGTTGAGTAGGGATGTGTCATGGCAATGAAATGTGCATATTTACTGAACCGATCTACAACCACCATTATGAGGTCTTTCCCTTCAAATTTTGGTAACCCTTCCACGAGGTCCATGCTGCTGCTATCCTACTGTTTAGCTGGTATATCGAGGGGTTGAAGCAACCCTGCATTGGTCGTTGAGTCAGGATTGCTTCTGGAGCACACATCACAGTTAGAGATCCAATTTTATACATGTCTCTTCATTTTGGGCTAGTGAAAATAGAGTTTGATTTTCTGCAATGTGACAAAGATACCCGAGTGCCCGCCAATAGGGGAGTTGTGTAGCTGTTCTAGTACTTTGTTTTGAAGACCAGATCCTGCATCAATACAAATCCTACCTCGGTACCTTAGCAAGCCACCTTGCATTCGGTATAGGGGATAAGCAGAGGAGTTGACGATTTTTGCCTATATGATTGTGGCCAACCTGTGATCTTGGTGGTAACTGTTTGTCACTTCATTGATCCATTCAACATTGTTAGTTGACAAACTAAAACTATGAGCAGTTGCGATATTAGGTCCAAACTTGGACAATAGCCTTGTCATCCACTCATTTCCTATAATGCGCCGTATAGTCATAGTCGAGTAGTTTGGCTGCTAGTTTGTGTGTAACATGCAAGTTTTTATCCAGGATGTGCTTGAGTGCCTGCTGATCAACTGTATAATAAAAGGTTTGCCTTGGAGGTAGCTAGACCACTTTTTAACAGCTAAGACCACGACTAAAAGTTCATTCTTGTAGGTAGAGATGGATGGTTCAGTTGCAAGTCGCTGAACTGTCGATTTTTTTCGATTGCCGATTTTGAAAAATAAAAAATGAAACCTAAACTACCAGATGCTGGTTTTCTGGGTTGGTGGTTAAGTCAATTGTCGGTTTCATCCGATTTTGGTTGCTCCTTTACGATCTCATGGTTTGTGTGATTTCATAACAGATCCGACACAGTTGGTAATACGGTTGTAACCTCCAGTGTAACTAACATTTATTGTTTTTTTTTGTTACTCTAATTTTTGGTTGTCCGTTTACGGCCTCCGGCGGGCGGTGTTATTATTTTTTTAAAGTTTTTTTTTGTTGTTTAGTTTAACTTGAAATTTAACTTATAATTATAAATTTATATACTTATAAACTTATAAAATTTATAAAAGTTAAAAACTTATATAACTTATAAATTTTAAAATTTAAAAAAGTTAAGAACTTTATTAACTTATAAATGTTAAAAATTTATATAATTTGTAAACTTATAAAACATATATAACGTATAAAGTTATAAACTAATAAAAATTATAAAAGTTAAAAACTTACATAAACTTATAAAACATATATAACTTATAAATGTTACAAAAGTTAAAAATTTATATAACGTATAAACTTATAAAACATATATAACTTATGTAGTTATAAACTTATATTTATAACAGTTAAAAACTTATATAATTTATAAAAGTTAAAAACTTATATAACTTATAAAAGTTAAAAATTTATATAACTTATAAAAGTTAAAAATTTATATAACTTATAAACTTTAAAATTTAAAAACTTATGTAACTTATAAAAGTTAAAAACTTATATAACTTATAAACTTATAAAACATATATAGCTTATAAAGTTATAAACTTATAAAACTTATAAAGTTATAAATTTATATAACTTGTAAACTTATAAAACATATATAACCTATAAAGTTATAAACTTATAAAAGTTAACTTACAAACTTTATTAACTTATAAAAGTTCAAAACTTATATATCTTACAAACTATATAAGTTAAAAATATATATAACTTATAAAGTTAAAAACATATATAACTTATAATGTTAAAAACATATATAACTTATAAAGTTATAAACATATACAAATTATAAAATTATAAAATTATAAAATTTATAAAAGTTAATAACTTATAAAGTTATAAACTTATACAATTTATAAAAGTTGAAAATTTATAAACTTTATTAACTTATAAAACTTCAAACTATCTAACTTATGTAATTTATAAAACATATATAACTTATAAAGTTATAAACTTATAAAATTTATAAAAGTTAAAATCTTATATAACTTATAACTTCTATTAACTTATAAAGCTCAAAAATTTATATTACTTATAAATTCTAATAACTTATATAATTTATAAACTATATTAACTTATAAAAACAACGAATATATTTAAAAAAAAATTTGAAAAAAATAGAATTTAGGGTTTGACCACCGGATTTGGCGGTTAAATGACGGTTTGGGCTGTTTGACTGTCGGGTTTGCCTGGTCAAATGGTGGTTTGACCGTCGGATCCACCGGTCAAACTGCTGGACACAATTTAGACGGTTTGATCATTGGTGTTTTATTTTTAATTATTAAATTTTTTTCGGCCAATTCTAGCCGGTTGAAACCTTCGAAAAATTGTCAATTTTATTTTTATTAATTTTTTAATAAAACTGTCAATTTTTAAAACCTCCGATTTTAAACGCTGAGCAAACCTTTATATTTTGATTTTAAAAACCTCCGGTTTCAAAACTGCTTGAGTTTTTTGGTCCGGTTGCTGTCGATTTCTTGCTTAACGGTTAAGAATGCCTATCTCTACTTGTAGGTATTAGTGTTATGCCCTAAGGCCAATTACCTTAGGCATATGTAATAAAAATTTAATGTTGTATATATAATTGTAGTAACCTTCACTACTTGTTTATTTATATTTTTTTTATAGCATGTAAAAATAGTGAAACCTAGAGTTGATAACTTAGAGTGTATCACAAAGAGTTGTAATGATGGGATCATTTTAGTTAAAGTTATCAGTACTAAACGTCCCTAACCATAGTATTAGTGAAACAAGGCATCACTAATATGAACATGTTAGCATGTTCTCAACCAATTCCTTTTGAAGGAAATAGTTGATCCCATCAACTATAGTGTAGTGACGCTTAAGCTAGAAAAATGGATGCTTGTAGTTGACAAGTACATCGGATTGATCCATATAGAGATCACCATATTATCGATGGTTGATACTCTAAAGAATAGTGGGTATAAGTGATCTTTAGACTTGAGATCATCATATAGAGATTTTGAGTATGAATGCCTCTCTTTGATTCTATTTAGAGTTAGACCGTAAATGGGTAACAATGGGTAGTCTTGGAAATGGTTTGAAGTACGAAAAGATTATGAGTGATCAATAAAGAATTCACCGCTCCTAAAATTGTTAGGAAAAGATATTTCTATGGCCACTTGTAAGAAGTCATGGAAGCCTTTTCAAAGAACAAGTTTAATTAGAAAGAATTTCTAATTAGAACTTAATGATCATGACTTCCGATGCAAGAAATCTTATGTATATATATGAGGATGACAGATAATCTCAATATATAAGATTAGAAATATGTTATTGGTGAAAGGATATTAATTACACGATAACTAATTCTTGAAAGGATAGTCTCCTTTCATGACTATTCTCAATGCTTGGGGGCCATGATATTTTGCTAGAGGTCACTCATGGCCTATGAACTTGAATTAGTGATTAATGATTTATAAGTGTATAAAGCATTAAACATAAATTGTTTATGTGAATTCGAGGTTCATTGACAAGTTATTGAGAACCTATAGGGTCACACACATTAACACCATTTTCTTGAGGGTTAATTATGAAGTGACCAAAAGTT
>JAOWBN010003790.1:0-11271 GCA_028565015.1 Pinguicula moranensis | reverse complement strand
AGAGTTATCAAAGGCAGTAGCTTGTTTGAAGAAAGAATTTGAAATGAAAGACCTTGGAAAAACAAAATTGTGTTTAGATCTTCAGATTGAGCACTTAACAAAAGGAATTTTTGTGCATCAATCTAATTATTTGGAAAAAGTGCTCAAAAGATTTTGTATGGATGAACCTCATCCATTGAGTACACCAATGGTGGTAAGATCATTTGATGTGAAAAATGATCCATTTTGCCCTCATGAAAATGGTGAAGAACTTCTTGATCCTGAAGTACCATATCTTAGTCCAATTGGAGTACTAATGTATCTTGCTAATAACACAAGACCTGATATATCATTTGCAGTAAATTTACTAGCAAGATAAAGTTCTTCTCCAACTAGAAGACATTGGAATGGAAACAAACACGTTTTCAGGTATCTCCGAGGAACAATGGGTATGGATTTATACTATCCGATTGTATGTAACCCATTATTAATTGGTTATGCTGATACTGGATATTTATCAGATCCACATAAAGCTAGATCTCAAACGGGTTATCTATTTACTTGTGGAGGTACAATTATTTCGTGGCGTTCTGTTAAAAACAATTAGTCGCTACTTCCTTCAACCATGCAGAAATCCTTGCAATTCATGAAGTAAGTCGTGAATGTATTTGGTTAAGGTCTATAACCCAACATATTCGTGGAATGCGTGGCTTGAAGACCAAGAAGGACATCCCAACTGTTCTTTATGAAGGTAATGCAGCTTGCATTGCTCAATTGAAACAAGATTTCATTAAAGGAGATAGAACGAAGCATATATGACCCAAAATTTTCTTTACACATGACCTTCAAGAAAAGGGTGACATCAATATCCAGCAAATTCGATCAAGTGATAATTCGGCAAATTTGTTCACCAAATCATTACCTACTGTAACTTTTGAAAAATTGGTCAAAGTGACCAGAATAACGACGCTCTATGATGTGCACAACAAGGGGGAGCTAATAAATCATATATATTTTTTTCGTTCAGTAGAATTTTTTTTCCACTGGGTTTTTTCCTAGTAAGGTTTTAAAAAGGCATGATAGATATTCAAGGGGGAGTGTTGAGAATGAATAAATCTACATGCATCTTTGGTGATTTGTCAACACAATAATATGAATGGATTGAGCATGACAAATGTAATGCTACTTGTCAACACAAGGATGAAGAATCTAGCATGCAATATGATGTGTCAACTTAAGATGATATATGAGTTTTGGGGACAAGGAGAAGCCAACATCTCACCCCCTCAATCTCCTATAAATAGGACTCTACCATGGGATGAAAGAACACTTAGAGAGAGATCAAGTGTAGAATAATTCTTTGGAGAAGAGAAGTAATCTTTCGGATATTTATTATCCGTTGAATTCATCATATTGTTATTATCATCAATTTCACAATATGAATCGACTTGTCATTTTTTTTTTTGGAGATTGTCATTTTATCCATGATTCTTGCACATAGTTTCTCGAAATTTTGGAGATTGGCATTTTTGGAGATTGGCATTTTTGACGCTATTACTCGTAGGCAGTTCTCAAGGGAAGTTTAACTACAATTATAATAAAGTTGGGAATAATGCCATATTTGTTTTTGGATATTGTCGTTTAGTTTTGTTTATTTCTGAATCGACAATGTTTTCAGTGAAAGAATTATCTCATGATTATGAAAAATTCACCTTTGTGGAAGAGTAGTTTATTTGTTTTGGGATCCAATTCATAGTTAATTGATGATGGTTAAGTTGATGTTGACTATGTGCAAGAAGCATGGAGAAAAAAATGAGATCCAATTCATTGTTTTGAGTTTGAAGTAGTGCATTGTGTTAGTTTTTTATGCATTGATCTTTGCAATTGCATTATGTGCATATTTTCCGTTGTATCTTCAAGAGATGAAACTCATGTATAGTATATATCGGTTTGAAATTCATGTTTTTCATTAACTCGTGATTCATTGGTTGCATTAGATGGAAGGTAACATTCCCGAGAATCAACCTAATTTGCCATCACTGCCACCTAAAAATCCAAGAAAAAGAAAGTGTTCGTCTTCCATGTGGGAACACTTTATTGATGTTGAGCCAATTAATCCAGAAAATTTCGAGGCATAGTGTATTTAGTGTTCTAGAATTATTGGTTGTTATCGCGTACGTTATGGGACATCCCTCATGTTGTCTCATGCCCGTAAGTGCAGTGAAAGATTGCGTGAAGAAGCGAAGAGGACCCCAAACAACATAAACTATCACATGATTCACAACCACATAGGAAGGATCCTTCCGATGCCAGGTATTTGAGAATTGACATAACTATGATGAGCATAAATTAAGAAAAGCAGTTGCAGAGTGCATAATATTGAACGAATTTTATTTTATTGTAGTTGAGAATGAAGCCTTCACTCGAATGCTCCATACATTTGAGCCCCACTTTCCAAGCATATCTAGGTAAACTATCAGGCGTGACTGCATGGCATTGTACGTGGAGGAGAAGGAAAATTTGAGGATGAAATTGTTGGAGCTCAATCCTCTCATATGTTTCACTAAAGACACTTAGACTTGTACAAATCTGAACACAACTTATATGTGTTTGACAAAACATTTTATAGACCATAGTTGGGTGTTGCACAAGCGGATTATCGACTTTCAAAAGCTTGAAAATCACGTTGGAATTGGAATCTTGCAATAACTGGATTATTTTATGGTCCTTTACGGATTGGAGAAGATGATGACCATCACTGTAGATAACGCATTTCCAAATGATAAAGCTTTGACAAATTTCAAGGAAAACTAGATTGAAAAATTCGGCAGTATTATTGGACATATCATCCAGAACCACAATCATTTATAGGTAACCACCATTTACATTCGCATTCCCAATATTTCAATGCTTTATTTTCTTAACTTTTGATTATTTCATTGCATACAGGTACAATGCAGTTTCCACATTCTAAATTTAATTGTGAAAGAGAGATTGGATGATTTGGGAACCATGGTGGAGAAGGTAAAATCCATCTTGAAGTATGTGAGGTACTCGCCGAAGATATTGGATTTGTTCAACATGTGCATCTCACTCCATACTGACCTAAAGAAGTGTATGGTGTTGAAGGATGGCATACCTACAATATGGAATTCAACATACAAGATGTTTGAATCTGTGTTGAATTATGAAGTCTTATTTGTAAGGATGATTGATGCGGATAAGCAGCTTGATCACTACTTGAGTTTTGATTTCAAATTAATAAAAAGAGACGTGGATTTGGTATCTACTTCGGCTGAATGGATTCATCTCAAAAGTTCCTAAAGATCTTCCACGATGTTACTCTGAAATTCACTGCATCAAAGAGTGTGACTACAAATATATTTTTTCAGGTAACAATTTGAAGTTTGGACTTTGAATTATTTTTAAACTTCAAAATAATTATATTGACTTTAAATAAATGTAATATGCAGGAGGTGGCAAAGGTTGATAAGCAACTCCAAATTTATTCTGTTGATAAGAATGATTGTTTGAGGACCATGGCCCTAAAAATGCAACTCAATCTTGATAAGTATAGGGAAGGGGTTAATTGTGTGGATTTGGAGCTTACAGAAAGAGAAAAACAGGACTCGAACAAGAGGCCACTGAATCATTTTTTGATGGTTTCTACTGTCTTAGATCCTCGTGCAAAGATAGAGTGGTTCAGTTGGTGGTTTTCAAAAACAATGTGTAAAGAGAGAAGGATCGATGCTTATAACAAGGTCAAGTGAGCTATCAGACTTATATTTGAAGAATATGACAAGATATATGGTAAATCGTCTAACTCGAATGTGTTGGGAGCGAGTCAGTCTATTGTCCCTCTAGATGACTACGAGTGTGCTGCCTTCAAGAATGATTTTAGCAATGTGGAAACTATATCCGAGCTTGAGATGTATTTGGATGTTGCGTGTGTACCGCTATCAGGCCCTTTTGATATTTTGCAGTGGTGAAGGCCAATGAATCTACTGATCCGGTTCTATCACATATGGCAAGAAATATGCTTGTCATACCAATTTTCACTGTGCCATCCGAAGCCACATATAGCATTTGAGGTCGAGTGGTGGATTCAACACGTTCGTCTCTAACGCCCGCCACAGCCGATGCACTAATATTGAGTCAAAATTTGTTGTCCAATATTTCAAAGGACATAGATACTAGGGACTGAGAAGATATGGAGAAGGCCGAAACATCGGAGGTTGAGACAGGTAAATTATACTACATTTATGATTTAATACTGCCGCCCCGTACTCTCGTTCTCTGTTGAAGCCGCATCGTTAGCTTATTATAACGCACATTGAGCTGCAATGGTGGAGCATATAAGAGGCGGTACCGCGCCTTGATCCTTAAGCTATAAGCTCTTTTTGATGAGAGAACCTTAACGGCCTTACCCTAACGCTTGCTTAGTGCTTTGCTGCTATTTTCAAATCATTCTTTTTTCATTGAAGGGTGGTGAAAGAAACACTAGTGAATGCCCAAGCAACAGGAGATGCGTCGCTAGGGGGGTTGACACAGAATGAATGATGCTGGGCAAATATCTTAGGAATTCGCAAATTAAGCTATATAATAAATCATAAGAATGCAGCTGCAGGAATAAGTACTTTTTGTTAATAGGGCAGAATGATCCTAATCACTCTGGTAGGAATGAGGTTATTCAAGTCTTGGTTCAGATGTCTTAACTTTTTTAACATATAAGTTTTAGCTTGTTTTGATTTTTAATTGATGTAGTATGCAGAGCTTATTCGAACTCCACAAAATTTTTGTTGGTTACTCGTGTTGGAATGGAATTGGACTTGTATTTGTATTTGGAGTTTCTTTTGACATGTTTTGGACTTGTGCTTTAAAGTACTCCATTCAATTTGTTGTCACTAGTGCATGCTAACTAACTGATATGTGATGTACACCCTATAATGCCTGGCTGGGGTTCTCTCTCTCCACACATTAAAATGGAGGCCAATGTTGCTGCAGATCATCATCTTCATGCTCATGCATCTACAATGGCGTCAAGTTACTATCTTTCATCTTTTGAACATGGTGAAAATGAAGAGTGCTACCTATAATTCCACTGAAATCAAATGGCTCTCTCTGTATTCTTGAAGGTTTGCTTCATTTTTTTTTATTCTTGTCTCTAATGTATCTTGTTGTAACAGTGTTGGCATTTTTTTTAGGAGTGATTCCAAGTTCATCTCCCAAACTTGAAGACTTCATAGGTGTTGCTACAATCCAGAGCATGAGTACCCCATTTTAAGCCTAGATAACATGCTTTACAACCAACATCACTATCTGTTTGGAAACTTCATATTCCTCCAAAGATTTTGGAGGAAATCCCATGTCTGAAAACATGGATTGATAGCCAACATAGAGGTTAAACATGGGGAACATGGTTTATCACAAAGATATTAGTTAGTCGATGGATTAAACCTGTGATTTGAACAACTTGTGATAATTACTTGTGATTTAAACTAGCTTATGGGTGATAATATTAGTTGATGGATTGTTTAAAGCACAAATCCTGGCGACTTTGTTCCATCATGGTTATTCATTAATCAACGTGGATCAAGCATCCAAATTTTGCGGAACAGGCGGAATTCCACATTCCGCCCGATTAATATTACGGGCTAGCGGAACACGGAACTAACCATTTCAATTCCGTCCGGACCGTTACGGAACTAACCATTTCAGTTTCGTCCGGACCGTTGGACAGGTCTAAGCAACACATGGAAATTTCTACTCCTTGCTGGTTAGACAAATAGACGGGCCAGGCTATCCCACCCACCCCTGGCGGGTTGTCAAGCGAAAAAATCACCCTAGTTACCCATTTTTAATTATAAGCGTGTATATTGTGTAATGAACTTGATTACCAAAAATTTCCCGACAAAATGAAACTTATGAAGTCTCTATGCAAATGCAATGGCTTGAACTCGATCATGACCAACAAGACACTACCACCAGAATTTGATCCAAGGTCAAGCATGATCAATATCAAACTTAAACGCACGTCTATCGCATTTTTTTCATTATAGATTCAGTGTTTATTCAAAATTCATTCCAGTCGTTCATTCATCTTGAAAAGAAGGGAAAGAAACGAACTGCCTGGGTACACTGAAGAGATCATTCTCTTCAAATGGAGAAGTCCAATCTCGAGAAGTTCCCGCAGATGGATCTTTTGAATCTACACCGTCGTGCAGCCCGGGAACAGGTCCATTGCTCCCAGTGGGCCGAACAGGGATCCTACCAGAATTCCCACCAACACTGTAACCGAAAGAATCATTTCGATGAGGATTGCCCTGCATCAGGTGGTTCGTACCAGCACGCGGCACGCTGGCTCCTGATAATGTCCCACGATCCAAACTCCAGTCTATGTTGGTGTAATCATATGAGCCATCAGCACTCCAGTTGGGGGATGGAAACCTGGATGCACCTAACCTGGAAAAGAACCCCAGAGAAGCAGTTGCAGTAAGCAATGGAGATTCGGTTCCCCTGTTCCAACCTCTGTTGGCCTGAGACGTTCCCAGGGAATCCCATGTACTGCTACTGCTAGCCACTAATTGCTGCTGTTGCTGCTGTGATGGGTAGTGATGTTGATTGTCCACTGCTGTCTGGTACTGGTATGGAAGTTGATTGCCCAATGGGATGGAACTCACATCACTATGCACAAGGCTTCTAGATGCAGTAACATTTGGGACAGGACCACGGGGATCAACTGTTTCTACAGAATTAGCATACCGCCCCAAAGCAGCAATAGGAGGAGATGAGCTAAGAGTTGAACTGGAATTCTGCCGCCCAATAGGATATTGTTGTCTACGCTCAATGATAACTGGATCTTTCAATGATCCCAGTTGCAGATTCTTCAAATCATTATCAACTGGGGTATAGCGGGAATCACTCATAGGCAGGGGAGGCAAACCCTGCATCGGTGATGGTAATGAAAAGGAAGCAGAAGGATTGGATGCTGAACCTGACCACTTTCTTTCTACGGACACAGCAATTTGTTGTTGTTTTCCCCAATCCGATTGTGGGGAAATTTTCTTCAACATTTGCACACTTTTAGCACCAGGATCTATTGAAGACCCCACCCGTGGTGGAATCTTGGTATAATTGAAATCTTTATCATCAGTTTGCTGGTGCATGGCATAAGATGAAGTAGATTTCGATTGTATGGCCATTGGATTCTGATTACTTGAAATTGGAACCTTGCCCCTGGTTAGAATAAGAGGATAAACAGTATCTTCAGGTTTGGAAGGGGTAGCAGGGCGGTCCTTCTGTGCCTTCAGTGTTTCTTCCGCCTTCTCTAAATCACCTTCACAGGATACTACAGCTCTTTCAACCTCCTGCATGGATGCCTGATATCTCGTCTCCATTTCTCTGATGTGAGCAATTTCTTCTGAAATGTCAATTTTCAAATTACCATGAGGATCGAGATTGTGTTGTGTTTGCTGGTCTTCCTCGCCACTTTCAAAAAGCCATGACACGGATTCCTCTACCCTACCTTCATTCAGAATAAGTGCCATCATCGCCCTTTCTTGAGAAAAACCCATAGATACAAGCTGTCGAGTCAATGCTTCTAGCTTCCATGACATGAGATAGCCACTGCAACGTTCATGCAATTCCTGAGCTCGCTTCTCCTTTTGCCTTTGATGTTTCTTCTCATTCTTCTGGCGTATCTTCTCTCTTCTGTCATTGTCAGCTCCAGGTATAGACTCATGACGTCGAGGGGGGTTAGACGCTCTTTCTTTATGGTCTTCCGACTCACCAGACCAGCTGCCATTATTGGAAACAGAATCATACTCGATTCCTGGCCCAGATGGATTACTATGATCATCTGTCTCATCTATATTTTGGAAGCGGCTATTCACGCGCAGTGTACTCTGAGATGGCCCAGGTGCTGCCTCAAATGTCTGAAAAGCACCCAGAAGAGGATTATATCCACTTGCCATGGTACCTATACTGGTTGTAGCATGACTTGAAGGCTTTAAGTTACCCTTTGAGGGTTCCTTGCCAGTCCTTTTGTCTTTAGGCTTAGACCGGGCCTGAGGCATCTCGTCAATTTTAGGTTCTAATCTGCGCAGTCAGGGACAGAAATAACGTCAGTAACAGGAAAAAAAATAAGTATATAAAAGAGCAGCGCAACCAACATTTAGGATCATTAATCTACTCGTGGATTAACAGATTTCAAGATAGAGTACAAGCAATTTCACAATTGGCCAGTGAAACTATAGTGAAGCTCCAGATAACGTAGTAAACTTCAACTGTGGCAGCAGGAAACATACAGACAAGAGAATAATCAAGTTTAAAAACTGATCATAACACTTCTCTTTATCACTTCAATAACAATAAAGGATCTAGATCCAGCTGATCTGGAAAACCTTAATTTGTCTTAATTTAAATACTAAAGGTCCACAATCCACAACAAACCCAGTATATGGGGTCTGGGGGTCAGATGTACGCGGCCTTACCCTTATAATTATACAAAATTTAAATACTAAAGGTATCCCTGGTAAATTTGTAGACAACTAAAATCTATATGGAGACATTTACAGATGCATATAACAAATAAGGGACAAGATAGTGCAGCATCTATTCATAGAGTGCTCTAATGCTCGCATAATATGGACTGAAGTGTATAGATGGTTTGAGCTACAATATGTGGAAGTTGCTGATGTGCAGATTCACTTTCGGAACCACATGAGATATCTGAGCAGTGGAATTGGTGCAGATGTGTGGAAAGCTATCTGGCAAGCTGTAATCTGGACAATCTGGAAAGAAAGAAACTCAATTCGATTCGATCTTGAAACGGCAGATCTGCAGCCATTGGATTGGGTTCAGTTATCAACTTGGCATTGGATAGCAGCTTACAAACTGCAGTTCAGGGGAATTACTTTTACCGACTGGATGAGAAAACCACGGTTGTGCTGCTCCATACTATTATGATGTATATCAATCCCAGCTGAGAAACTAGCAGTAGGCTATGTGCAAGTGTTTGGCATGATGTAAGGTGTTAGAAAACCTATATCAGGCACTGGAATAGCAGATGTTCTGTTATTCCTCTCTGTTAATCTGTATTCTCCTTTAGCCTTTTGGCGCTTAATAAAGTACGTTAATTACCAAAAAAAAAGGGACAAGATAGTGAACAACCAGCTAAATAAATTCCCACAGCATATTTAATTAAATGCATTTGATAAATGTATTAATAATTAAAAGGATGAAATAGCCTTTCCAAATTTTTGAATTAACATTCAAACTTTCTAAATTGATATTAATTCCAGATAATGACTCCTAAAACTTTCTCAGTCACCCAAACATTTGACCACAAAAATCCCTACCCATCTATTTTCTGATGCTGATAACACCACAATGTGTATTCATGATCCAGTTATGCAGACTGAATCCAGAATCCCTGACCATAAGTGACAATCTTCATACATGCTCATATAAGGGTAACGTTAACTGAACATGTGGTCTCACAACCCAAACGACAAGCCCACATGTTCCATTTACTGTTCCTTTTAACTTGACAAAGTAAAACTGAAGTAGCCCCACGTTTTTTGTTTCACTTCAACTAATTCTAAGAAAAAATATCATCTTACATAATCCGCTGACCATCAATCATTTTCTCAACGGCATCCACTTTTATTCATCTTTGTTCCATTATTACAATCAAGAAGTATATGATGCGAAAAGAAGAACTTCAACCTCCAGATGCCAGAAGTAACAAAACTGGTTTTCACATCGTCTATTTAACTGCATTAAACCTCACGGGTATAAAATCACGCACAGAACATGTCACTAAACTGAAAATTAACCGAACCACAGCTAACCACTTTTCCTTGTACTAGTGTTCTACGAAGGAAAATATCAAGAGTCATTCTAACACAAAAGTTAAGTACATAATTTCAAACATCAACGTTCGATGCATGCACGAAAATGAATAGTATATAATCAAGAACTTGCACTATCACAACAAACCCACAAACCATCCCCTGTTATACCAAACCCGCCGCCCACATAAAAACAGAAACTAAAAATGCGGCCCGGACAGCAGATCAACAGAATTAGGCAAGCGTCCAAACCAAATTCATCTAATTCGATCGACAATTCTAACATCAATATATTAACCAAAAACAACACCGTTGCCGCATCAACCCCCCGCCACCGGCGATCCCATCAATGAAGAATGAAATAATCACGCGAGAAATTCACCTAATCGGATCCAAATGATCGATGAATAATCCGAACGTTGGCCGTTAAATTTTGATTTCTTGTATGGAGGTGACGGCCAGGAAGAATCGCGAAGAGAGATGGAGAGAAATGGAGGGTCGCCAAATGAACTATGCGTTTATCTCGAAAGGGAAATTAGGGTTCTTTGTCTTGTCTTCTGCTTTTAGTATTGAGGGAAAGAACTCAATTTTTGTGTACGCCAAAACCATATATATAGATTACTCAAACTCCAAATTTATCCGTTATTTTTAGCAAACAGATAATCTGGAAGCAGTGAAATTTATAAATTACCGTACTATTAAAATATCGAATTTTAACATCCGAATTTAATCCCAATTACAGGATTCAATCATCATCAGTATATTAATAATTGTTTTACTAATAATTATAGAGTCGCATTACATCCTGATCCAAGATACGTTAACCAATTCAACTGAGTGGGGGCGATCACCCCCACTCCTCCTAATTAAAAAAAAAGTTCTAATGTAAAATTAAATTATTTTTTCAAAAAGTATTTTTGATATATTTTTTATATTTCACACACGTAAAAAAGCTTCGCTCAACATGGAAAGAAATAATTCATAAAACGCCCAGGATCTAAAGACCAACTTCAAAGTATCATTTGTCGTCAAAGTTTTTTATCAGGAAATTTTATTATTTTATTAATTTTATTAATTTTACAATTTTCATCGTTTAAAAAATATTTGTTCTATCCATTAGATCTGTGTTTCAATTATCAGGGCCCATGATATCCTACTGGATGTTGCGCTGAGACTGTAACCGAAAGAATCCTATGTATGAATAGTATTACCGAGCCATGGCTGACTAGTATCAGCTCGTAGATCGTTTTACACCTGAAAATTTCTCGCAATTTCGGTTCCAGTCGATGTTGCAGTAGGCATAAGAGCAAGGGCGGAACTAGCTCTAAAAAGCAGGGTGGGCTAAAATACCTCTGTGCGGAAACATACTATTGTCTGCATGTCAAGAACAAGACATCATGTAAACAACACATGTTCTCTTTGGAGCATCAACTGATAT